>VXAU01003163.1:434174-598335 GCA_013399695.1 Formicarius rufipectus
AAAAAAAAAAAAGTCAGTTTTCTGACTGGTTATGAAATATGCTGTGTTAAATATGAATTTGTCTGACTGTTACCAGTTCTTTGTAAAATACATTTATCTGCCACATATTTATATAAATATCCACACACAAATTGATAGCATCATTGAAGTTTTATGTTGTATGAATTTTGAATGCCACTTAGATCTTCTTGGATTTTGATTAGCCGAGAAAATGTACAAATTTTGTAGCATCACTTTTTGTTTTTCTTTGTTCCATTTGGAGCTGTTTTATGAAGTCCCTCTACTCCTGGAAATAATAGCAAGATTTTAAATAGCACAGTCTTAAACTCTGCAAGAAAACCCCTGTAGGTATATTGCCTGGTCTGTAATTAGACTATTTAAGGACATAACATAACCTACATGTGCCAGATGTGTAAATATCTTGCCGAGGAGCACTTGCTGAGATGCTTCATCCTACTGAAGTGCTCCAAATCCCACTTGGAATTCTCTATACAGGGGGAAAAGGTTTGTATTTTGTAATTCCGCACAATCTCATTCCTCTTTCAGTTGTGGTGCTGTGAAGATAAGGAACACAGCATGGCTAGTTAAACTTTGCTATTTACTATACTATTTTTTGTCATTCATTTTCTGCTTTATGATTTTTCTACAATGCTGCATATTAACCAAAATAGTTTCTAACGCTGTCCTTAATGTCAACTGACCATGGGTAAAAGGATGCTGGAAGGTAGAACTTGTTTTCCGAGCATTATAATTTCATGTTCTGGAACTGACTTCTTTTTAGGACTACTGCATACAAAAAAATCTTTAAGAGCATTTTCTTACTCTCTCTCTCTTTTTTTTCTTTTCTTTTTTTTTTTTTAATGAGGATTGGATTTCTGAAAGGAAATAGCATATGGAGGCCTGGGATTGCAGGGACTATTTTCAGTTGCCTAGGAGGTTTTTTAGTGTTCTGTTTTGTTACCTACCCCTACATTTGTATAGGCATTTAATATTTTACTGGTGGACAGATGCATTCCCCAGACAGACCTAATTGCTTCCCTTTTATGAAATAAAGTTTGATTTTTCCTCCGTGCATACTGCACTGTGTTTTAAGCTATGTAGGAGCAAGGGGAATTAGACTGGAGGAGTAAGAGGAGAATTTGATCCACCCTGAAGTGCGGCTGTATCACTTTTCTTTTTGTTTGTGGTTAATGTGAAAAGCTACTTAGTTTGTTGCTGCTGTTCTAAATGTTCTGTGATTGATGTTTTTATCTTCTTACTTTGTCTCACTTTAACCTTACCATAATGGGGGGGGGGGGGGGGGGAACAAAACAAAACAAAACAAAACACCAAAGCTGTGCAGTGGACACTTGACAGTTTCTTTAAGAGAAAAGGACTAGATAGTTTTCACCTCTTTGTTATAGCGGTGACTGTGGCTTCTGTGATAAGATGTCTCTCATCACCTCCCTGCTTGGACTCAGGAGGAGCTTTTTCCCACTCATTCAAACTGGAGGAAGGACTATATTTGGAAATGCCTTTCTTACCCATTCGAAGGGATCATAGCAAGTGACAGAGAACTGCCAAACGGGCCGTCATCCATCAGGGATTTAGGAAAGGTCACAGTTTGAAATTAAGAGAGCCTGTGAGGGCTGTGTTGAGAGACCTTGTCCACATCAAAAACAAATCCAACATTGTTGACTCAGCTTGGTGTGTCCCAACTGCAGTGGTCTCAGTTCACATCACCTTGTGTGCAGGTGGTGGGTTTGGTAGCCTGTGATGCACCTGTCCTTTGTGGTCTCGCTATATGACATTAACCCCTTTAACACAACTGCAATTTATGTCTGTTTCCTGGAAGTAAAGAGGGAACATGTAACCCATCTGTGTTGTGTCTTATATATTAAAAGTAGGGCCTGCTACTTGAAATCCATCTTATGCTCTGTATGTCATTCATCCATCTGCCTCCTCAAATTTTTTGTGAAATTGTAAGTGTCATAACTTACCAAAAAAAAAAAAAAGTCTTGCTATTCTTGTATATACCATGTTATTTTTAATACTTCTAAGTTTAATTTTCACCTCTTTTTACAAATTGAATGGATCACCCCACTACTAACCCCACTATGCCCTCTTCCACCCCATAAATACCATATATTCCAGCTTATTTTATGTACTTGGTTTATGTGCTCAGAAGGATAACTGTGGCTGAATTGAAGCAGAAGATAAAACCCTCCTAAAAATCCTGTTAATTGAATGAGAATTAAGATAGTGTGCGTGTTATGCTGTCAGAGTCATATGTGACCTGCAAATCAAAGATCTTCCCACATGGTCAGTGTTTTAAATAAGCTCATAAGCTAAGGAAATGCTCTTACATTGTGTTGAAAATCGAATTTTTTAGATAGCTTTGATTATATTTTTGTTTAATATGTAAAAATCAAAGCATGTGAAGAGCAGTCAGAGCAAAATGTAATCTCAGAAAGGTAGCATCTCTTTTTCTTCTGCAGGCCTCCTTTCTGAAGTAGTTTCATTGAATCATAATGATGTTTGCTGAAAAGAGAATTTCTTGCATTTTTAAAAGCTTTGAAATACATTTTCATTTTGTAATGTAAGACCTCTCATATCAGGTGCACCTGCTTGATTTGCATGTGAATTCTGAACAATTCTTGTTTTATGTGACGCTTCTGAAATGTCTGTCTGTTTTTTTTTTTTTTCTTTTTAATTCTCAAGCTCACTATTTGGATAAGATAGTGAAAGGTACTGTATATTTGCTCTTTGATGACATGCCTATACCTACATGTATTTTTTTTAAATATATAGTTAAAAACATACTAGTTTGGGCAAAAGAATATTCTCTTACATACATTCCATGGATTATATATATAACTCATATGACTTTCAATTCATCTCAAATTAAAATTTTATTTCCGTTACATGGTACCACTTTATCAGTAATTATACATTTATATACAAGCTGTATACATGTGTTGGATTTTATCTGAACCAATAACTGAAGATAGTATTCATTTGCTGTTTGGACCTTTTTTTTTTGTAGTCACTTTTGTCATTGGACCTCTACCTTCAAAATTCTAAATATTTAGGAGACAAAGCAAAGCAATACTCTTGTCACAGAACAAGTGTCATTAGTTCTAAAGAACAGTTTAATTATAGAGATGTGTGTGTTTATATACAGACAGATCAATAGAGTACCTGAGGCTATTAAGCTTTTGATTATCTGAATGTAGAAAATCTATAGGAAATTATGACTTGTATTTTGTATGAGTCCAGAAAAATCTTCTGTAGTCTATGCAACATTTCGAGTTAAGAGGTTCCAGGATGCAAAAGCCTAACATGAAACAGCAAAGGTTCTTGTATCTTCAGTTTCGGTGAAAATTTGATTTAGAAAAATGTTTAAAATATTCCTACCCCTCTTCCCTCGAGTATCTTTCCCTATTCCTTGTGGTTTTTTTCATTAGAATATGGCAATATTGATGGCAATATCCAGGCTTTCACACAATAAGTCTTGAGTGTACCCAGTTGGCTCCTAAAATGCTCTGTCAGTATTTCAATTATATATGTAAGTCTTCCATAAATCAAATAGAAGAATATTAAGAAAAAATAGTTCTCAGTTTGTTAGCAAGTACTAGTAGCAGCTACAGTCTTAAAGAATAAGAGTAGCAAAACTAATTTCAGCCTGGCATGATGGCACAATATCCATAACTGTAGCATCCCTGTCCTTCCTCACAAGAGGTTTTTCTGATTCTCTGCCTTGGAAGAGTGATTTGACAGGAGTTAAGCACCCTTTGTAACGTTTTTTTCTGGGAATGTTTGTAATTTGGAGCTACAGGGTTGCAGTGAGTCAGTACATTCAAAAGTCTGAAGAAAAAAAAAGTAAACTATTACTTCTGAAAGACTGTTGTAAGCTCAACCAAAATGGAACAGTAGGTGAGTTTACAAAGATAGTTGTTCAAAAAGTAAAGAATTGTTTTGCCCAGTTACTTGGGACTTTCAGATAAAAATTTACAGAAAATTTTTGTGTCCAAAAAAACCTGATTTGTAGCTGCTTTCTCATAATACTTAGTGCCATATCTGTACTTGCTTCTGTCAATGTCTTATCATAGTCACAGATAAGGAACACCAAAATTACATATTTATAGTGTTGTCATCCTCATACAGATCATGTTGGCTGCATGCCAGATTTCATCACTAGGAAGTGACAGATACTGTTTTTTTAATGCAATGTTAGACTGAAAACACTTACCGATTTTGGATATATTAAATTATGTTAATTGTTTCCCAAATTTTCCCTCCTTGGCTATAAAAGCAGACAAGATAGGATATAAAGGTAACAGCACAAAAGCCTTAGGGAGATTGTCACAAAAAATCACTCTCTGCTATCTGTCTTGAAGCACGTCACTACCGTGTTTTTGTTCAGTCTATCAATGTTTATTGTGGTCCTTATGGTATTTCATTTTGTCCGTCCTAAGTAATCAAATACGCACAGCTATTACATTTAGTTGGAAATCCTGTTGGTCCTGTCCCATCCGTATGCAGCCTGAATCCTAATGTTTGTTAGAATAGATGCTAAGCTGCTTCACTATTTCCTGGGCTTTGCTTATTCTGTGAAAAGGAATGTGTTTTAGCATAAAGTATAGTCATTAAAACTGGCCTATACTTTGTGCAACTATTTAACACACTGTAATTTCACATGAATACACGGCAACTCTGAGACCAGATAAAGTTAACGTTCTCTTTTATTATGTGCCTAAAATCATACCTGTTTTCCTACTTAAGAAATTGGAGGGATTTGTTCATAGTAAGAGGGAGCTTGAACATTTGTGCCAGTAAGTAACCACTTCTGCATAGAGCAAATAATGATCTACTCTATGAGCACAGAAAAATGTATCGTTTTACACAACCATGTTTGCACTATGCACTCATCTCTTGTTACTTTGCCAAAACCAAAAAAAATTTAAAAACCCCAAAATTTTGTCTGGCCTGCAGGTATTTAGAGGATTGGTGCATTTATTTCCTCCTCGTACAGGTAAGTGGTGTCTCAAGTGTCAGGCCAATCAAAGATGCCACTTTGTTAAGAATTACATTTCCCAGGTAATGTTGCTGTTCCACTCCATGTGCAATTACAGTATTTGTGCTGTTCCTAAGGCCTGTTCCCAGTAAGTGTCCCTTGTTTGTATTTTTTTTCTTTCTATATTATGACAATATTTGAATTACTTGTGCCTTTTCTCTTTGTCTGTTTCAACAGAGGGCTGCCCTGGCTTGTGCAACAGCAATGGGAGGTGCACACTGGACCAAAATGGTTGGCACTGCGTCTGCCAGCCAGGATGGAGGGGAGCGGGTTGTGACGTAGCCATGGAAACTCTCTGCACTGACAGTAAGGACAATGAAGGAGGTAAGATACACCAACTTGTATCTTTAACTCTGGGGAGAACGTGTGAGGAACGGAGATTTTACAGTCAGGTGATTAAATACTGCCATGAGCACCATTTGCACATTTTACTGGCTCCTATGCCTGTAAGAATACACTATGGTATCCAGTGTTTTTATATGGTGTATCAGCAAAGCCTTACAAGCTGCATATGACAGATGAGATATGTACTTAGAAAAAGATGGTTGTCACCTTAGTTGCCCTGCAGTGTTCTTTCGTACTGGAATAAAACATAGTCTCAACTCAGTGAACTGTTATGCAGGGGGGGAAAAAGGAAGGAGTTCAAAATTTCAGTGACCTCACAAGGAAATTACCCCAAGAGAAAAGGCTGAACTGGGAGTTTACATTTTGACCTATGGTACTATTGCTGGAAACAATTGGTTGCCCATCCTACAGAGATCTTATCCCTCCACAGCCTGTGAATGCTCACATAACTGACAGGACGCTTCCAGAAGTCTTTTTTTTTTTGGCTTACTTTTCCGCAGCCTGTCATTTAGGTGACAGGTGACAATCTGCAGCGAGATGCAGGCAGGACTGCTGACTTAAGGAATCAATCTGCAATTACCGTTGTAGGTTAGTGAAGCTAGCGGAGCTGTGACTTTGGCATGACTCCAGGATCACATAAAACACCCCCGCAAAAACAGGATTAAATGTGAATGCAGTCAAATATTAGATCAGCATAATGCTTTTATTGTCTGTCTTCCCCTTCTCATCAGTTCTTTTTGCTTAACACCTTCAGATTCAAAGCAGAGATAAAAACTCTATTAGGGCCTCTGGATGATGATAAAGTCATCTGTGACTTTGTCTTTCCATCTTAGACTGCATATGCCTTTGCAATTGCTGGTTGGCTATTTGCTCTCATTTCCTGAGTGCAGCTGGGATCTTAGACATCACAAACCATAAACAACAGCGGCATTAACTTCCTGAGGAAAATAAATACCACAGTTAAAACTGTGCTCCTGCTTACTGCTGTACATGTCTTTTGATTTGTCATCCTTGTCTATTACATATGACACACTTTGAGTCAGTTTTGCACATTTTGTGGCCAGAAGAGTCTGACACAGATTCCATGGAGAGACACGCTGTTTGGGGAATTAACTTCAGGTGGGCTAGGGAATTACAGAGATATGGAAAAAGGGAAACCTGCAAACATGAAAAGACACTAAGCAAGAAAAAGGAGAAACTAGGTGGAAGCCTAAGCAACTTGGGGGGGAAAAAATAAATCATGTAGGGAAAAAATGGAAAAAAAAAAATTGAAAGCATAGTGATAGACTGAAACAGATTCAGGAGGTGTTAAAGATCATAGAAGGATGTGACATATTATGGAAGAGTCAAGAGCAGGTAATGAGCAGCAGGAGGAGAAAGAGGAGCAAGGTGAACAGGAATGCATGTGAATAGAAAAAGAAAAGAAGCTTCGCCTTCAGACTGAAAACGATAATAGATTTTTGTGAGGAAAGGGGGTAAAGGAACAGGGAATTGGAGCAGAGCAAACTAACAGAATAACTTAAAGTGCTAGATAAAAGAACAATATTGGGGGAAAGGAGGGGGAAGCTAATGCTGGTATTTTGGTACTTTTTTTTCCCTTGTCTTTTTTCATTATTTCCTTTACAATCATCATTATGCAGCTATGCATGAGAAAGGGGTTGACCAAACACTTGTTTTGCCATGATAATGGTATTTGTCCATGGCATTTCTCTAACTCATAGGCTTTAGTACAGAGCATATTCACTTCAGTCTTTGACTGTGGCTGAGGAAAAGGGTTAAAATGTAACAATTAAACCAAATTAAAAGTGGAAACATAACTAAGAAAACCGGGAAAAGAAAGTCTCCTTTGAAACCTGTCTGGAGACAGAAGTGTTTCTTCCCCTTCCAAGAGTACCTGCAATCAGCCCACTAATCTCCAAGTAAGCCATTAAAATTTCAGACAACTACAGGGAATGGCATAAGGATTCTTCTGTTGTATTTGTTTATTGTGGGAGATTAGGTTATCTGAGCACTTATGCTGAATTTATAGCATGACTGCAAGTAGTGTGATCTACATCTCACTAGGCTCAGTGCTTCTATAATTAAAATTATCTCAATTGTTACCTATTTTATATGCTGTGGTTAATGTTTATGCTTTATCCTACACTGGATAAAATAAATTTCACTTATTAATATAAGTACAATTCATTAATGAAAGTGTCTGCTGTTCCTTTGATTCCTAGCACTTTCTGGGACTGATTATTCAAATTCTGTGAACATGAGCATCCCAAGGACCTCAGTGGGAATACTCTCAATAGGAAATCCTAATGGCATCAAGGCATACTTGATCATTTTCCCTTCTAGATACTATTGACATATGATGAGATGATTATTACTTATCTTCCTTTTAATACAGATTTCTCACAGCTGTGCACATCATTTCCTTTCTCTTTAAGGCTCACTCTTTATTTCCCCCTGTGTTTGATTTGGATTTTTCTTTACATTTTAGCAGCCCACAAGGAAAGTGTGTGCAACAAGCAGATCGTAGGCTGAATTAAACTCCTAATGACTTTGTGAGGAAAGGGAAAGTCAAAGCTCTCTGTGGGTGGAGTAAATCTAACTTCGTGGAAAAAAATTGTGTCATTATTATACTTTAACAAAGTGGGCCCTCCTTTGTTATTACTGTAGGAAGAATAAACCATTTAGTCTTTAGTTTAGATAGGTCTTTATTGAACAGGTTCCTTAGTTAAGTTTGCTTTTTATTAGCTCCTATCAAATTAGTAAGAGTAGTTACAGGCTTCCATGAGCAGGATTTAAGGAATCATTAATATTCTTTTACTGAAATGAAAATAAATACTGTAATAAAGCAAAGCATACTTAGCACTACTGGTTTTTTTTAATTACTTACATAGTCTAGGATAGCCTGTTCCTGCTAAACATTGTCACAGAATAGAATGAATTTAGCCTAAAGATTAGCTAAACCAGGACCTCTTCTCTGATAGTGGATAATGGCAATTGCTTAGCAAAACATTGTAATAGGGTAAATGTGAATTTCTACTTTCTTTTGTATACTAACAGGCTGCTAATTAAAGTAAGAAATTACTGCCAGAGAATGTTTTGAATGTCAGAAGGGATGCTAAGTTCAAAGATAACTCAAACTAAGGAAATCTCAGGAAGTATGTACTTGAACTAGAAGTGATACAGTGCCATGCTCATGTTCTCTGGTTTGTGCTCCACCACTTCTCATTATTCTTCAGATTTTTGTTTTCGTCTATGGCTGCTGGTGAGTGCTGAGTTGATATAGCCATAGGGCTTACCCACAGTGACTTCAAGATTTCTTCCTGGAGTGATAACTCACTTAGAGCCCCACATTTTATATTTTGGGCTTCTTCACTCCAAGAGAAAAGCTGAATTTGAGTAGACTTTATAGGTATGCTTATAGAGATACTGCAATAGTAACATTGAATAAGGTCCTTGGTCACTGCTTAGTAATAAATCAAGGACTACTTGTGCTTTTGTGGATTTTCTGACCAGCTACTCCTACAGGCAGTCATTTTTGTGTCTGTGATTGAGTGCATTTATTATAGTCTGTTGTAAAATTGAGCTGTGTGAGAATAATGAAGGTTCATTAACACATTTTCTTGTCCTTTCCAGTCTCTCACCTTAGTTTGCCAGTCATCAAAACTGTCCTGGTGAGATGTCCAGCATCATAACTCCAAAACTGTATTTTTCCTGTGTAGGCACTGAATTTCACTTTTTGGATATTTTTGCTGCCTAGATATATAATCAACTTATTTACCAAGAATGTGATTTATGTTAGTCCTTTGTCGCCATCTGCCCTTGACACTGGCAGACTGTGCCCAGTGTTCCCCTTTTTTGCCCCCTTTGGCCCCCTCTTTTTCCTTCCAGCAGTTTTATTTCTTTCAAAAGCAAACACTCCTGCAGATATATCATATTTTCTAGATGTGCATCATGGGAATCCTCTGTCTTGACTCCTCTGATTTAATGACAGAGTCATAGAAAGTATTGGGTTGAAGCAGACCTTATTGGTCATCTGGTTTTAATACCCTTTCAGTGGACAGGGACACCTTTTGCTAGGGATGGTATGTCCACAGACGCTCTGGGCAACCTGTGCCAGTATCTCACCTCCCTCACAGTAAAGAATTTCTTTCTAACACCTAATCTAAACCTACCCTCTTTCAGTTTAAAGCCATTCCTCCTTGTCCTATCACCTAATGCTCTTGTCAAAAATCCCTCTCCAGCTCTTGCAGGACGCCCTTCTTGCAGGAAGGCTGCTGTAAGGTCTTCATTCGAGCCTTCTGTTGTCCAGGCTGAACAGCTCTGAATCATTCAGTCTTCATAGGAAAGGTGCTCCCATCCTGTGATGATCTTCATGACTCTTCTCTGGACTCACTCCAACAGTTCCATGTCCTTCTTACACTGGGGAACCCAGAGCTGGATGCAGTACTCCTGTGGGGTCTCATGAGACCAGAGTTTTGGTGGTTTTATTAATCTCTCCATATGAGCAATTTATCAACAGGCTATGTTCCATTGCAGTTTGGTGCATTTTGCAACAAAGGTAAAAGTAAAAATTTTTACAGCTAGACTTCAGATTTTGAGGAAGAAAACAATAAAGTAGTCATTACATCTTTTGTCTATAGACTTATGTCGAGAACAAGAAAATATAAATATCCTTCTGAGACTGATAATGACTGCCCAGCTGCCTGTAGGAGTTTCCATTTTCTTTATCATTTCAGTCATATTTGAGTGATATAACTGACAAGCCAGTGTCAAGCTAAGTCTCACATTTTTCAGGCTAAACAAAATTCATCAATAATTTTCCAGAGCCGTTTCAGAAAGGAAATTTTACACTACTTCACACAGTGCAATAGAGTATGTGACTTAGCAGTACTAGATAGCTCTAGCCACGTAAGTACAGAGAAAGAATGAAAAATGTTTTCTCAAGTTATAAGGAGCCAGATTCATAACCATCCGTCACTCGCCTGGGCAAGTTACTGATAAACTCCACAGGAAAATAACAAACAGCATATCCCTGTATCTTGGCTGGTGAAAATGAGATTCTTTCCCTGATTGATGTTAGTGGCGAAGCTTGTAAAAATGCATTTCCAGCTGATTAGTTCAGAAGGTGTCAATCTCATGCAGTTTTATGACCTGCAGACTATACTCCAGATGTGCATTTGCTTTTTATAAACTAACAAAGATGAATGGAGAAATTTGAGTATTTCTTTGGCAACTCTACCAGATATTGCCTGGGAGATCATACAGATATATAAAACCCCAAAACTGTGCATTTAGCCATCAGTTCCCCCGGCTTTGATACTGGTCCAGGCTTCTAGAGTTAAAACCAACATGGGAGGTCAGTACTTCAGCTAGGAGAGGGTTTCCTATTTTACAGGAATGAGACTAAAAAATCACAAGAGTCTCAGACTATTTGAGGTTGGAAGGGCCTCTGGAAATTGTCTGGTCCCACTCCCTGCTCAAAGCAGGATTAGGTAAAGCAGGTTGCTCAGGGATGTTGGGTTTTGAATATGTCAAAGGATGGAGACCGCCCAGCTTCCCTGGGCAGCCTGTTGCAGTATCCAACCACTTTCACAGCAAAAAAAGTTCTGCTGTTCAGACGCAATTTCCTGTGTTTCAGTCTGCCCAATGTCTCTTTCCTTCTGCTGGGCACCACTGGAAGGTAGACTTTTTAACACCCTCCCTTTAGGTATCTGTACACATTAATGAGCTTTCTCTTCTCCTGGCTATGAAGTCTCAACTTTCTCAACCTTTCCGTGTAGGAGAGATGTGTCAAGCTCTTAATCGTCCACATGGCCCTTCACTGAGCTTTCTCTGGCATGTCCATGTCTCCAGTACCAGAAAGCCCAGACTGCACACAGGGCTGTGTGTGCAGGTGTGGCCTCTCCAGTGCTAAGCAGAGGTGAATGATCACCTCTCCTGATCTGCTGGCAACACTCCTAACACAACCCAGGATGTCGTTGACACTTTCTTTGCTGCGAGGGCATGTTCTGGTGCAGGAGGTTGTTCCTCCCCAGGTGCGGGACTTTGCCTTTCTCTTTGCTAAACTGCATGTGGTTCCTATCAGCCCATTTCTTCAACCTGTCAGTGTCTACCTGAATGGCAGCATGACCCTCTGGTTATCTTCATCCTAGGAAAAATGAATGTTCTTTTCTTTTCTCTTAAAAAACTTAAACTTTGATATACTTAATGATGCCTTTTTCATCCCTTGTATTTTTCCTGAACTGATTTCAATGTCAGCCCAGGTAAATTAGAATTTTAAACGTGCAAAAGAATAAAAATCCCAGTCCTTTACTATTTTGCCAATCCTCTAACTGATCCACATAGCACAACGATACTTAGAAGAAAATCTTTAGAAGATCTCTGTTTACTTACACTCTTTGAACATATGATTGAAGAAAAATGGATGATATTTTTCCCTTCAGAGAGAAATTTTACTCTAAAGGTAGATTCTTTTGTGAGAGAAGCAGTCATGAGCTTCCTCTGAGCGCTGCATTGGTACATTTTTCAGTTTAGTACAGCAAGCAAGCTCCCTCTCTAATCTAAATTGAATAATAAAATGTTTGAGCTATTTCAGTCTTGCTGTTCTTTTGGGGAAACAATTATCAGCTCTGTGATACCGTATTACATTCATCTAGAAATTTCCTGTAGCTGACATTTCCAGGCTCGTTTTCCTTACGACTTTACTTACAGCAAATTAGTAGTTATCAATTTGATCTTGATTTTAATCTTTCACCAAATTAGATTTCCAGTGATGTGACAGATCTAATGCTCCACATAGGTGAATATTTCAGCACATAAGCATAAAAGCACCCATGTGTTTAAATCCTGTTTATACTGGCCAGCATTTCTCATCAGATTATTCAGAATAAAATCTAAATGTTAAATATGGATTTTGTTCTCTCATACATTTTCATGTGAAAAACTTGTGGAAATTGCCTTTGCCACTAGCAACAAAATCTTTCTGCCAAGATATAAAGGAATCCACCTTGATAAACACTGTGAAATATTTAAATCTACTTGCGGCATAGGTATGTTAAAAAACTTGAGGAAAACAGCAGAGGGGAAGTTACTTGTTTCTTTTCTCTAGCAAGCAAAATAACCTCACATAAAATCTAATTAGGCCCACCTGAAATGTTTAATATTTGTAAGTTAACAGTGTATGCAGAGCATGAGTGTCTTTATTTTCTGGTTTGTTCAACATGTTTTTAGAAAAATACTGAATAAGTAGGTTTCATTTTTATGTGATACTGAGAACATTCAGTTTGCCAGAATTTCCATGGGAGTTTAGGAACTCCGTGGAAACAAACTCTTTCTTTAATTGAAAGTGAATTCATTAAAGTCTTAATTATGAGTATTCTTTCGTACTACGTAAGTTTTTTCATCTCTCTGCTGGCTGGCTCATTCCCATGCAGAGAGGCCGGAGGAGTTTCTTCATTTCTATGACTTTCTGCCAACAGATGGTCTAGTTGACTGTATGGATCCTGACTGCTGTTTGCAGAGTTCTTGCCAAAATCAGCCTTATTGTCGCGGACTACCTGATCCCCAAGATATCATCAGCCAAAGTCAGCAGTCTCCATCTCAGCAAGCTGCCAAAGCATTTTATGATCGCATCAGTTTTCTCATTGGAGCAGACAGCACTCATGTCATACCTGGAGAAAGTCCTTTTAATAAGAGGTGAGCATCACTCGTCTTTTGCTCATGAACTGAAAAGAAATTGGAGAGTGTGAGGAGAAGATCCACTATGACTGCAAATTTCATGGTGTGGACTTTCAGCAAAGATTTGTTTCTCTTAATATATCAAATTGCTTTTTTTGTCTCAATTTTTGCAAATTCAAATTGCCAGTGCCAATAGGTTACAGAAGGTACTTGCCATGTCTAGTGTCTGTATTCTAACAGGGCACTTCATTAACGATTAAATAAATCTTTATTTAACCAGTTGATTTAGGCTAGCACAGTTGGAAATACATCAAAGCAATGAAAACTCTTCAGTAAGAAAAGCAAAGCTGCACTTTTTAAACTGAGCTCACTAAATAATATAAATTATGAATTAATGTAATAGAACTGTTAAGTGCACGACAGTATAATTGCGTAAACTATTTGACTGGTGCTCTGTGAAGCAGTAATGACCTGAAAATAAACCAGTAACAGGAAGCAGGTGTCTGGGATCTCACTGAGTGAAAGAAGATGATTTACACTAGAGCTGCTGCGTTTGCAGTAATTTAACAGCATTAATGTGTTTGGGCACAGCAGTTGATTAAAAGTTGTTGCACCAATGTTCCTTATTGCTCTTTTAAATTTTGTACTTCATAGTCCCTGCAGTTTCACAGATTGCCTTGATACTAATTGAAAAGTACGTTTTTCTTTAAGAGTCTGCCAGAGGTATGACTTGCAGTGAGAACATTTGGAGTTTATAAGTTCTTAAAATTCTTCAGTGAATTTCTGCTCTTAGTAACTCAGTACAGACAAAATAAACCAAGGTCAAATCAACAATACTGAAACAAAATTATTAGCTGTAGTTTTTGGGGCATTTGTTTATATAGTGTAAATTATGTGAACTTATAAAAGGGTTAGAGTCTGAGGAATGTTTTTTTAATGATAGCTGATACCATATAAAGAGGGATGGGTGGGTGGCAGTGGATGTGTGTGTCTTCGCTCACTAGCTTTTATTCATTCAAAAGAGAATGAAAAAAACAATCCTGTAATTTGATCCTGCATCTTTTTTGCAGTCTTGCTTCTGTCATAAGAGGCCAAGTATTAACTGCAGATGGAACACCACTCATTGGAGTCAATGTCTCCTTTCTACACTATCCAGACTATGGATATACAATCACTCGCCAGGATGGAATGTGAGTTCCCTTTGAAGCACTTCTAAGGAACAAAGACAGCAAAGGCTTTACTGAAGAGCTGCTTGTAAACCTAAGATAATAATAAGATAGTGGAAACAAAAGACATTAACAAAGTGATTGATTGAAGTTGTACATTGTATATTCTTCAAATGTAAAACATGCTGATTATATACTTCAGAAGCAGAAGGCCTTGCTTAATTTAAATGCAGGATCCCAAACTCTCAATTCTCTCTGTGCACTATTATGTGGTATAATTTAATTGATTTCTCCATTGTTCCCAGTAGAGACATTCTGCCTTCAGAGCAATACAATGGAATGAAGGATCAATCCATAAAATAAAGGCTGTGGATGGCTTTGGGAATTTGCTGACTAGCTAACCCCCTTGGGTTTTTTTTCCAGGTTTGACTTGGTAGCGAATGGTGGTGCCTCTCTGACACTGGTGTTTGAGCGATCACCATTCCTGACACAGTATCACACAGTATGGATTCCCTGGAATGTGTTTTATGTCATGGATACCCTTGTCATGAAGAAGGAGGAGAATGACATTCCTAGCTGTGATCTAAGCGGATTTGTAAGGCCAAACCCTGTTATAGTGTCATCGCCTTTATCTACCTTCTTTAGAATTTCTCCTGAAGATAGTCCTATCATCCCAGAAACACAGGTAAGGTGTGCTTCAAATAGACACAATTTTATCACAGGCTAGTATTAAGCAACTGTAGTGAAAACAATGCAAAGTACTGTTCAAAAATGCATAATTCTAATAAGTGCTAAGAATTTGCAGTATGATTATTTTGAGACCAAGTTATTTATTCTAGGGGATGATTTTTAAAATTTCATCTGAAAAACAAAAGTAAGAAAGCTGTGTACATCAGTGTCTGGTTTTATATTTGGTTGCATAGCTTAATTTACAGAATCTCTTCATCAATCAGGCACTGGACCATAAAATGGACACACTATAGTAAATCTCACTTTTTGGATTGCCCTCTAGAAGTGCACCTCACAAACTGAAATGAAACTGAAAATGAAAGGTGTTTTTCCACTCTGTCTTGAAGACCCATGCAGTTCAATTTATCTGCTCAGTTTCAATAAATAGCACGACACAGATTTTTATAAACTAAAAGAACTCTACAGCACTGAGGACAAGCCAATGATCACATGTTCTGATCTACTGCTTCAGAACTTATAGTACTGAAAGTAAGACTTCACATCAAAACCTGGTTTTAAATGGAACAAGCTGTGACTGGAATAGCTTTTTTAAATTTTTTCTATGATGGATGTATTAGATTCCTCAATTAGTCTCCTGGCTCTTAAAGCATTGCAGTTGCACTTCAGAAGTAATGTATGTCTCATCATTGATTTTTGAGCTTTTCCTAGTGAAACAGTCCTCCTTCTGCCTTCCTCTTTCTCTCCCTCTCTCTCTTGTTCTCTCACCTACTTTCACTGTGTCATAATTACATAGGGCACTCTTTTTCCCATTCACTAAGAAATGTCCTTGGCTCTTCAAGGGAAACACAGGAAATATATTCAATTGTGTTCATGCAGAGCTTTTAAGAAAAGAGCTAACTCATTAAGCAATTCATGGTAGGAGCAGGTTTAAAGGAAAGATGTAAGGAAAGTACAACTAAACACTCATACAAATCTAGACTGTGCTAGAAAATTGTTGCTTTTATCCTCACTATCATTTCTATGCCTTTGGTAGTCTCAAGTCAATTAAAAGAAAGTATTGGCAAAACAGAGTCCACTGAAAAACAGCTCTGATTTACTTGTTTTGGCAACAGATGATAGATTCAGTTCCTGAAATGATGGAAAATGGCTTAGATAGGTGGGGTATAAATCAAGAAAAATGTAATAATACAAGACTGTCAGAAAACAGAATTTTTTAAAAAAAAAACACTTGTCTAGGTAAACAAGTTATTTCATGAGCAGTGGGACTAGTGAAGTCTAGATTCCAACTAATTCTCACCCATTGTTGTAATTCCAGCTATCTGTCACATCCAGTCCTTCCCTTGCAGATTGCATTCAACCTTTCTTTTTTCCCCCACAGGAGGCTCAACTTGACCACTTCTTCCCTACCTGAATCTTTTTTTTTTTTTAAATAAACCTGAAGAAGCAATTATCTTTAGCCATTTCTGTTGTTATTTTAAATGTGGTTGAAATTGACGTCCAGGTTCAAAATTTGTGAGGTGCGAGGTCTGATAGGCAGGACTGTTGGGTCAGGTTGTTTTCCCTAGGAAGCCAGCTGGAAGAAAAGATATTCTCAGTGGATCTCTAGGCAGTTGGTGCTGATGGGTCATTTGTGATGAGGTAAAATGATACTTTTGTTATGTATGCAAAAAGTCCAGTTCCAGTAAGATGTAAAAAAGCCATTAAGTAGTATTTTCTTCCACATTCTTTGCTCATCCCACACATAATTTCCTACATCAGCAAGTGGGAGCTACACAGCCATGACTGGGATGTACGCCTTCCAGATCAGGTTCCTCCCAGAAATGCGTAAAGCTCAACAGTCTGTCTCCCAAGAATTCATTACTCTGATAAAAGATGGACAGAACCAGATTCTGTTCAAAACTGTGTGTTCAGCTCAGAGGAACTGCAGTAGACCTTTTCCTGAAAAAGGGGCTTTGCCAGTTTGAAGTGTGGGAGACTGGATGAAGGCACAGTGGAAGAAATCAGTCCCCATGTTTCCATCAGTCTGTATTAATCACCCTGTTCGTGTAGTGTGGCAGGATTGACTATCTCATTCTACAGGAGAAAGAGATGTGCTGTTGTAATCATCATCCTTTGAAGTGCTTTGTCATCTCTTGAAGATAGTGTTTCCCAGAGTGTTAGTGCTTATGAATCTCAGATTGATCAGAAGGGGAATTAAAGTCTGTGCCAAAGAAGCAGCACAAAAGGAAACCGAAAAAAGAAGGCAAGCAGTGGACAGGTGATCACAGACCAAGTGATCATTATTCAAAGGGGATGATAATAACGTGGACTACTTAGACATAACTTTATCTGCTTTTAATTGCAAGTTACCTTGCTTTGCCTAGACTTAACTAGCTGAGATTAATCAGTGTGGAACAAGACAGTAAACTGCATGCAGATCAGTTAAGCTGGGGGATCAGGTTAAGCTGGAGCTGCTCCTGTGTGTTTGGTGATATTGTTACTCTCTTTTTGTTAATACAGTCAATGTCTGCTTGGCACATATTGCCATGTGGTATGGCAGAAAACCCATGAGTCACAATGAGCACTTCTGAAATTGAGTGTTTGAGGGGTTTCCTTCTCCTAAACTTCTGTTATGCATTGTTAGTATTCTTGCAAGATGCCTCCTGCAGGTCCTGAGCAGCTTGTCTCTGTCACGTCAAGCGTGTGGGAGAATGAAGACTGAACGTTTTCCTTCAGATCATATGTCCGAGTTTCCTCACCTCAGACTCACTCTCGTTACTGGCAGTACTATACAGCAGAAGTTGGCAACATTTATTTACCCAGAAGAATTTAGGATAAAATATGGACCTCGATGACTTGGTAACAATGACTGTTGGTAACTTCAGGGTGACCAGATTTTCAGCAAAGACATTAACCCATTTTAACATTTAAACCAGCAGTATAATAGGATATCTAGATATCACAGCATTCACTGGATGCTGCATCCTAGTTTCACTTAGCTAAAATCTCCACAATTTCAAGTTTGTACTGAGAAAAAGATGGAGATTACTTTTAAAGCCATTTCTGCATCCTTCTTTGTCAGTGCAATTTCTGATTTTCTTCTCTTTTGCTTTCTGTTTGAGACTTCATATACAGCACTTTATTTATTCTGTTATGGCTACATTTTTAGGTTTCTACACGTTTGACTTTTCCTGTCCCTCTCCTCTGTGGTACCTCAACCATGTGTTTTTCCCGATTTTATTTCTCCTAGCGTTATATGTTAAAATAAGAGCCTCAGTTCTAGGGGAATGCCTTCTTTTTGAAAGAAAAACATCTTTTATGTCTTAAAATGAGCAATTTCTGCTTCTACTTAAGGTAGAATTTTGGTACTCCTTAATTTCAACCTTATTGTAATAGCTGCAGGTGCCAGTATCTAGCTGTTTCCAAAAATGCCATCTTTACCCCTCTCAAACCAAGATGATGTTCCATTTTAATGCAGCAAGTCAGTTGCTACTTCTCAGCAAACAACCTTCTACTGATACTAGGACTAAAATTTGTACTCGTTTGTGAAATTTGTCCTCAAGTCCTCTATTGAAGTTGCTCAATTTGCCAAAAAAGTCACAGCAATACAGCAGGCATTTTCCCCCCTAACTTTATCACATTATTCAGAGTTCTTAATACCATCTGAGCATGTCACTTGAATCATGTTATATTTTGGAGCAGGAAAGCATTCCAGAGCCTGGACGGCTTTAGTCCTGCTGGCCGCAAGAGACAATGAGCCCTGCACAATTTATGTGACTCAGATGCCAGCTTGAACTCTCAGGACAACAAACTCTATCTCTCTGAAAATTGTGGTGACCCTTATCTCAGTACCCTAGGTTAAATATTTCATAGCTGTCCATCTGAGAAGCTTGATCATCCATAAGTAAAATGTCAACCATTAGACTTTGGTGGCTGGGCTATAATTCAGTCCCCTTAGGGTATCAGCCTTTCTGAAGATAGTTTGATACTCTATCTGGAAAAGGTAAAGTACAGACAGCTTGGTTGTGTTGGCAGTTCTGATGTGACTTTTATACCTAGTGACTTTCTTGATTGCTTTACAATTGATGTGCTGTCATGGCTCCCATAGGATGCTCTCTGCTGTGCCTGATGATTTAACTTTTCGGATGAACATTAAGCTATTTAATTCTCTTTGTAATGCTTGATTCTGAGAGAGAGATTGAGTTGCATAACCTTACCTCTACATTTCTAAAGTTCTCAAGAAAATAAGTTACTACAGGGGATATTTTATGGAAAGAAGGAAGTTATAAGTCAGATTTCCAGCAGGCATTTGAGGCTTCTGCAGAAACTAATAATAGGGGTTTGGGTTTTGTTTTAAACCTCGCTGAGAACTGCATGAGTGTCCTAGTTTCTAATTTGATAGTAATCCAAATACACAGTGGAATTTCTCGAAAATTGAAACTTCAAGGTGTCCTCTTTATTGCCTGTTATCTCAGCCAAGAGTACTGGAAGACCACCTATGTGTTTAACACTGCTCTTCCACAGTTGCAGTTGTAAAGGAAGCAATGGTCTTAACAGGATACCAGTGAAGTCCATTAAATTGTGTCCTATTACAAGCGTATTATTTCTTTTTCTCCTCTTGCTTACAGAGACCTCCATCTGTTAGACTAGTTTTAATGTACAGCATATGAGAGTCCTGCTGAGGTCTTGAGGAGGAATTTGTCTTTTGTTCCTGGGTGGTTTGTGCTTTTCCTTCAAAGTCTCAGAAAAGGAGTGTGTTGACAATCACTTACCTCTAGAGAAAGGTGCTTTTGTTCATATAGAAAAGGTTTGCCTGTTCTCTGGTTTAGACACTGTCTGTATATTGGGCTGAGGGAAAGAAGGGTAGATACAGATATACAAACAGAAATAAGGCAACTCTCACATTCTTCGAGGTGATGGTGCTGCTTGTCGTTTCTTCTCAGTGATGGCAGGTTCTTGGTGGGGAACAAAGAAATAGTTAAAGAATAAGAATTAAGGATTTATAAATCTGAATTTCATTTGTCTTGTATCTTCCAATTCCTCATTTGTTTCCTACAGCTCTCTTATAATCTTACTGGAGAACAACAGTTTTATGTCTGCATGTATCAGATGTAAATAATTATAATGTCAGACAGTGAGTCAAAATACTATTTCTGATTTTTTGATATGGTTGCTGGGAAGGAGGTAGATATAATTAATACTGTATGAATCTTTCTTTAGTTCCCAAGAAAGTGCTAGTTTAGAGGATGGTGTAGCACTGGCTCCCCTCCTCGAGAGCATAAACCACATTACTAGTTTAACAGTTAACTGTTTAGAAAGAGCGTCCAAGGATTTCTCTAGCATAGGGCTAACAGCACTTGTTCAGTAGCCAGCTTTTGATCCCACTGAAGTCTTAAGCCTAGTGTTTGTGACCATGCTCCCTGAAGTCTGCTTTCTACTTGTATTAAGTAGTGGTTGGTCTTCAGACTTTAGAACCAGGAGACAGAAAAGTGAAATAAAGCTTTCTAAATAGACTTTCCCAACAGTGCTCCTGTAAGACCACTAAGGTTCTGGGCTTGTGCTTCAAGCATCCTTTGCCCTCTCTTTCCACCAAAGAAACATTACTTTTATAAATGTGCCTAGATACAGTTTTCCTCCTTTTTTTTTCTTTTTTTTTTTTTCAAATTTTATTTTCTAATAAACCAGGACACTTGGTAGCTGTTCACCCAAAGTGCTGGCTGCAATGTTTATGTTCTGACTGAGGCCCAGGACAGTATAGGCTCTCTTCATCCACATTACATAGAAATACTTCACGTCCATCCATCACCGACAAAAGCTCCTCAAGCTCAGAGGAAAGACAAGGTAGAGGGGAGAAAGCCTTTGAAAATGAAATTGGATCACTGTGCCTCTCTGAAATGTGAAAGTGATAAGCTGATATCTGAGTAGTGAATATTGATCAGGAAATATGGAAAAACTTTCCCCCAGGCACCCTACTTATCTCTCTTCAAAATAAATGGAAGAATGCTCTAGTTCCAAGTATTTACAATCCACTGGTAATGCAAATAATAAAATACCTGAAAGTTCTTCCTGCTCCTACTGGAGCAATTAGACATCCCAGCCCACATCTGAAGCTTTGCTGTACTTAGAGGCTCTGATGCCTTTATTACATATCTGTAGCTGGGACATGGGTGGCAGCATAAGAAGGGCAATTTTCACTTAGATGAAAGATGCCTTTTAGCCTCTTTTGGAAAAAGCAATTGGGAATGCTTTCCCTTTCCTGCATGCTTGCTTTCCCCCCTTAAAAATAAGGGACATGTCTTCGAAATCCTTTGGCAGAAATTATCAACTGAAAAGCTTCAGTATAATGAAGAATTTAGACTTGAGTTTCTAGGGGAAAAAAAGGTGAAATGTTAATTATTTATTTATCTTTTTTGCATTCTTAAATGAAGGTCAGATATAGATGATACTTCCTAATGTATTATCAAGTACCATTATGACAAGCATCCCTTTATGATAGCTGCATTGTTCTGTTTAATTTCCAAATCATTCAAATACTGTATTTTTCTCTTAACAATGCACAGGTACTTCATGAAGAAACAACAATACCAGGAACCGATTTGAAGTTATCATACCTGAGCTCCAGGGCTGCAGGATATAAATCTGTACTGAAGATTACTATGACCCAATCTGTTATACCATTTAATTTAATGAAGGTGCATCTTATGGTGGCAGTGGTGGGAAGACTGTTCCAAAAATGGTTCCCTGCATCCCCAAATCTAGCGTACACTTTCATATGGGATAAAACTGATGCGTACAATCAGAGGGTCTATGGATTATCTGAAGCTGTTGGTATGTGTTACAGAGGTTTTTTGCATTTTTAATGTTTTTTTGAAGATAGGGAAGCACATCTCAAATGCTTGTATCCATTAAGTAGAAAATGTTTAGCAGAATAAGATAAGAAATATAAAGGGATATTAAAATATATTAAAAATCACTAATCTAAACTTTGAATTATGAGAAAAAAAATCCTTCAAAAGGAAAAAGAAACCACCATCATTTTTCACTTTCAGTTCTTGCCCTTGAAGTAGCTCTCAGCCTAGTAATACAGTATGGTATTTAGTCTGCACACTCAGTGTACTTGAAAGTGCAATAGCATTCTGACTTACATCACAGAAAGGCTTTCCTCTGTACCTGTCCTAATCCACTTACTCTTAACTAAAGATATTTTAATAACGCAAGATTGCTTTAGAATTTATTTAGTCTTTTCAGCATACATAAGGCAGCCGTAGGGATTTTCAGGTAGCCTAGGAGAGTAAAAAAATGTATGTCATTTAAGGAAATCACATTCTTTAAACTCTTCTTCAAAACAAGATCCTATACTTAATGAGGAAATGTGCTGTTATTTCAGTGTCTGTAGGTTACGAATATGAGTCTTGCTTGGATCTAACGCTCTGGGAAAAGCGGACTGCCATTTTGCAGGGTTATGAACTGGATGCCTCCAATATGGGTGGCTGGACCTTGGATAAGCATCATGTATTGGATGTTCAGAATGGTAAGAAGTTCATTTTCTTCTTGCTAATTTTACTACTCCGCTGCCCTGTACTTTAGGACTCTCATTCACACCTATTTACTCTTTGCTCTGTTATTTAAAGAAAAGAAAATTATAGAACATTTTGCACATGGTAAATGCTTTGAGCTTCCCTGGCTCCCCAGGGAGGTGGTCACATTGTGAAGACTTCCAGAGTTCAGGAAGTGTTTGGACAGTGCTCTTGGGTACACAGTGTGATTCCTGGGTGTGTCATGTGCAGGGCCAGGAGCTGAACTCAATAGTCCTGTGGGTCCCTTCCAACTCAGGATATTCTGTGATTTACAGGGAATGTCATGCTTCTACATCCTATAAATACATACACGTAGGTAAGTCCATCAGTGTCAGCCTGTGTTGAATATTCTGTGGTGGGTTGACCCTGGCTGGGCTTAAGGTGCCCACCAAAGCCACTCTGTCACTCACTTTCCCAGCAGGACAGGAGAGAGAAGACAGAACAAAAGACTCCTGGGTCAAAATAATGGGAGGGAGATATCATCGTCATCATGGCTAGACTTCGCGAACAAAGATTTGGGAGGGTTTTACCCATGCTTGCTGCAAGTGCGGGGAGGGAGAGAGAGAGATCACTCACCAGTTATCATCACAGATAAAAAGACTCAACTTGGGAAAATTACTTTCATTTATTACCAATCAAATCACAGTAGGATAATGAGAAAGAAAACCAAATTTTGGAAAACAACTTCCCCCCACTCCTCCCTTCTTTCCAGGCTTAATTCTCCACCTCCTCCCTGCCAGCAGTGCAGGGACACAGGGAATGGAGGCTGCGGTCATCACACATTGTCTCTGTTGCTCCTTCCTCCTCAGTGGGAGGACTCCTCACACTCTTCCCCTGCCCCAGCCTGGTGTCCCTTGCATGGTAGACAGTCTCCATGAACCTCTCCAGTGTTAGTCTCCCCCAGGGTCACAAGTCCTGGCAGCAAACCAGCTCCAGCATGGGCTCCTGTCTCCATTGATCCACTGGTCCTGCCAGGAGTCTGCTCCACTGTGGGCTTTTCAGAGTCACAGCCTCCTCTGGGCATTCTCCTGCTTCAGCATGGAGTGCTCCATAGCTACCTGCTACACCATGGACATCCACAGGTTGCAGGAGCACAGCCTGCCTCACCACGGGCTTTTCCCACAGGCAGCAGGGGAATCTCATCTCCAGTACCTGGAGCACCTCCTCCCCTTCCTTCTGCAGACCTTGGTGTCTGCAGAACTGTTACTCTCACATGCTTTCATTCTTCTCTCCCAATTCAATTTGCTATTGCATGGTAACTTTGGCATCAAAGTATATTTGTCCAGTGTGCAACTCAGTAACAAAATTTGGCTGGAACCATGTAGGAAAGACGAAATAAACAGTCACATGGCTGAAAGTGGTAGTTTGTTGGGCTGGATTTTCATGCAATAGAAAAGTCCAGAAGTAATTCATCAGGAAGAACATCACTTCTGCAGTACCTGATGCCCCTTGAAGGTCTCTCACTATTACCGAACTTATTTTGTGTGCTACACTACTCACCACCAAAAGCATTGCTTCTGACTGGTAGAGAAACAAGGTAACCAAATCAAGGGAAAAGGTGTCATTGTACATAATTTAAAATATATTTATTAAAGAAAAAAAATGTGCAAATCATTGTAAAGTAATCCATCTGAAAATGTAAAGAGCAATAATTATAAATATATGTATAAGATTGATTCTGTTCACAAGGTAAATTGATGGTGGCTTTAAATTATGTTTAAAAGTACATTTGACACATAATGACTTTTCAAAGTGACATGTGTCTAATTGAATAAACGAAGTGGAGAGTTGTAATGACAAGGTGGATGAGCTGCATGAATTTATTCAGAAGAGAGTGCAGACAGTATTTGTGCGGGCATCCCAAACTGCTGCAGTAAATAGACTAATGTACATCTTTTATTCTGTGATAATAGAGGAGAAATGTGAAGGACCAATTTTTCAAGGTAATGACAGAATAAATCAGGTGCAATAGTGCACTATGCTGACTTGTAGAATTCCTCTGATGAAAATTGTAGAACTCAGCTACTTCAGGCAAAATTACAGTGCCATGATTGTCATAAATGATGTAATCATAGGAGAGGGAATTTCGTATACTGTTAATGCATTCAGGCTTTAAGTATTCATGAAAAATGCATTCTCCCTCTTTTGATTTAGATTACTTATTTTGATTACTTGCCACTAGGTTTACATAAGCCATTTTCATTTTTTCCAATTTTACTATGTATATTGGTTTTACATTTATAATCTCTTGCATTTTATAACATTAAGAGCAGTGAAAACACCTAAAACATTTAAAGAAGAAAGCAAAGTTATTTTTTCTCATACCTTTCAGTACAAAGAGTATACTGTGGGAGTGAGAGACAAATACATCTTAAATTCCTTATAAACATCTCAAAAGATAACTGTATCCCTCAGCCCCAAACTGCCTTGAAACTCTGGGCATGCAATCAATAAAACACAGATCACTGTAAAGTACAAGTGATGTGTGGTTTACATGGATTGTACCACGGAAAGACATATTGTGACTTATGAGCATAACCATAATAGCTGACCATTTGTAGAGGACACCTTAATAGATTCGTTATGAGATTGAGCAGTGAGGGTCCTGGAAACATTTTAACACACTTTTTTTTTTTCCTTATGACTGAGGATTTAACATAAAGCATCCATTTTTCCTCTCAGATTTCCTATGTAGGCTATAAGGAAGAAAAATACTCCTGGCACATTGCTTTGTCTTCACAAAGTTATTGTTTCTTTCATGCCTCAAAGCAGAATTAAGTTTTAGAAGTAGGTTGGCCTAGCACCACATTTTTTTTGTTGTTTTGACATTTTTAATAACTGCCTATAACTGCAGACATGGTATTGAGGCAGACTTTGTTGCCAGAGGAAAATTTTTGCTGTGAGCTGAGTAAAGTGTATTTTAGAATGTAAAATTGAAGCAATCTACTACTTTTTGAAGTGGCTCTTTAATTAATATTTACAATTTACAGCAGTAATCTTTAGATTACATTCAACATTATATTCGTAATTAGTTATACTAGGACTTTAGGAATACAATTTACAAATATATTTTTTCTCTTTTTTTATAACAAACACCCAGTTAGAATGTCAGTCTTTTCTGGGCAATTTCAAAACTGCAAATATAGGAATACAGACCTTGCTTTCATCAATACATCTTATATTTCCTTCAACATGACAATTTTTTTTTTAAATTACAACTATTAGAAGTATTAACATTTAAAAATAAGAACAACTGGAAATGTGTTTGTGTTCCAAGTGCTAGAATATTTAGAGTTTCTACTACATTTTGTGGACAAGCTAATTTAATTGTTTGCATGTCTATTACTTAAATATAACTATAAATATTTTAACAAAGTTCTATTACTTGTAGTGAGAAAAATATCATGGTGAAACAAAATTCATTAAAGTTATACTTATCAGCTAAAAGAATATTTAGAGTACCTGTGCATCATTTTATGTACATAAATTCAAAGGTTTTATAAACAATTTTTTGACTTTGTTTTTGTTTGGTTGGGTTTTTTTAATATTATCTACCAGGAATTCTCTACAAAGGAAATGGTGAAAATCAATTTATATCTCAGCAACCCCCAGTTGTTAGTAGCATTATGGGCAATGGGAGACGACGCAGCATCTCCTGTCCGAGTTGTAATGGTCAAGCTGATGGTAATAAATTGCTGGCTCCAGTTGCCTTAGCCTGTGGGATAGATGGCAGTCTGTACGTGGGGGATTTCAACTACGTCCGTCGGATATTCCCGTCTGGAAATGTAACTAGCGTTCTGGAGCTAAGGTATGTTTCCTTCTTACGCTGGGCTTTTGGAGTTGTGAATTGCTGTGGCAAATTATTGAATTGACTTCTGACATTGCGGAAGTTCGAATTTCCAAATGCTTTTGGGAACAAAAAAGTACAGTCAAAAGATTTTAAAACATTTGAAAAAGTATTTAATACTAAAGTGAAAACATTTTACCGTCCTAAGATATTTTACCTATGTTTATCTAAATGTGAGAATTAAATCTACGCAAAGTAAAAATTCTGTGGATTTTAAGAGTTAACCTACATGGTCAGTGTAAGCAGACAAGAGATGATCATTCACCACTTCACTAATGATAGATGTAAATGTTGTCTTCTCATCTTTTATCATCCTTTCTGAATGTTTGTCTAATAATGTTTTTCTGTTCTTTTTTACTTGCTCCCACCAAGAAATAAAGATTTTAGACATAGGTAAGCATTCCTTAAAGAAGATTTATATTTTTCTAACTGTTCTTCTTTCTTTTTTAACAAATGAATGCTTATAATGGAGAAGTCATTTCTGAGATGTATTACTAGAAAAGAGGAGTATTTTTCAAAAATAATGAGTTCATATGTTTTAGTTATGTCAGCTGTCAGGCTGTATCGTCCTTTCGGATACGAGTTCCTCTTTTCTCATCACTCTCTGTCCACAGTCAGGCTTCTTTTTATGCTTGTGTATGCCCTCCTTTGCTGTTCCCTCATCTCTGCTCACTCCTTGCTGGCAGCACTTTTGCTGATCCTATAAAACCTCACTCGTTAATCAGATACCCCAAATATGATGAGAATGGCATATAAGTAATAAAATTATAGAAGTATCAAGGGAGTTCATTTCATTAGCCTTTTGATGTTGAGGCTTTTCAGGCTCACATTTAACAGATCTGTTTCTTTAAAGGTGAACTTCTTTTAATAATGGAAGTTGAAATAATAATAGCAAAACTCCAGGAGTAAAGATTTTAAACTAAACCAAGGTTCACAAGACTGGTCATAGAAACAATAGTAATCAGAGGATTGTAATACAACATTCCTCCATCCTGGCATTGCTACATTAATGGCAAGAAAACAGGAGAAGGTGGATGCTTAGAATAGCTTTGCCACACCAGTTGGTGCTGATAAGAATGAAAAAACCAGAGTCATGCTAAAATCTTGTTGGACACATGAAACGCTGCAAACCATTGTGGCAGAACTGCTAAGTATACAGCTTAACAGGCCTACTGGTCCCTTTCTCTCCTTTTTGCTGCCAGTCATTTTCCTTCCTTGTTTTTAAACAAATCCCAGAGAGTCACTTCTCTCTTGTCCTCATTTTTTAAATTCACTTCTCTTTGGACATACTTCCTTGTTAGGAAGGGTTTTATGTTTTTAGAAGTACATTTCAAATATGTTAGGCAAAAGATTCCATGACTAAATAAGGTGTTTGCGTTGGTGCTGATGATCAGAACTGGAAGCTTATGCACAGTCTAGTTGATCTTATGTTTTTTTTCCAGGTGTGACTCAGAGATAGTCTCTTATGTTTGGTGGGTTTAGGTTTTCAATATTATATTTAGTTTGCATGTGTTCCATTACTCTTAAAAGAACTAAATCCCTTGTGGTGTCACAAAGTTGTGATTGCAGCTGGATAAGACATTGCCTTGGCAAACGTATGGAATGTGAAATAATACTTAACATGGGAATGTGGAATATACACATGGCATTAAAGAGCAGATGCATAATGAGGTTTGTTTTGGTGTGATTTAGCTCTGCCTGTGGCAGAGCTACGGTCACAGGCTCAACTAAGGCATTTTAGAAACTGGATCCTTGTGCTTAAGAAAAGTTGGTGAGGAGGGGTAATATTGAAGTTTTTCTGCTTTATTCATGTCTACACATGCAGAAGCTCCGGGAAGCAAAATTGCAATCATACCACACAAATTAGTGTAACAGCATGAGCCCATAAAGCAGTGGTGCAGCAGGGGTTCCTCCTGAGGCAGAAGCAAAAATACAGGATTGTGGAGACCTGGCTCTGTAGGAGCAGTTTTGGAGCCCATAGGCAGGAGATGTGGAGCTCACTGGAGTTTGACATGATCTACGAGTCTGAGTTTTCTCTCACGTCATACAAATTTTTCCCAGTGTCTACTCTCAGCCTTAGAGATTTGCTGATCAGAGACTTCCTAAGACGAGAGTGGATTCTTTATGCTCAATATCCCCTGGCAGCTTTTTATTCTATTAATTTAGCTGCTTATTATTAAAGATGTGTAAATTTTCAGGATCCACCAATTCCTGTTGCCCTGGGTTCCCTTGCTAAGGACATGCTACGGTACCAAATACCTTCTTTTGTCTGCATGAATTTATGCAGTCTTGTGAAATGCTGCAGAGGAAAGCACATCTGTCTGCCCTATAAGAGGAGAAGGGAGCAAATGTCCAGTTTCACTGGCAAGCCCTTGAGAGTGCTAAGGAGATTTCTACTTAAACTGCAGTTTGGAAAACAGTCCTCAACAGACCACTTTGCAATATATAATTATTAGGTATTAGAACTAAGAAAATGCATTAAAATATGCATTCCTCAAGTAAAACTACTGAACAAGTCTAAATACTTACCTATTCATGCATTCAGCTTTCCTCACCTGTAAACACAGTGCGTCAGCACACTGTCTCCCACCTCAAGTAGCCTGTACTCTAAGTTAGAGAGAGAATGCAGATTAAATTTATCCTCTCATGTATCACTGGCCTCACATTTTCTCAGTCTCAAAGCTGAACTGATGTCTTTATACACACTGCTGTCTGTGGGTGATTAATGCTGATAGACGTTCATGGAA
Organism: Formicarius rufipectus; assembly: GCA_013399695.1. Taxonomy (NCBI): domain Eukaryota; kingdom Metazoa; phylum Chordata; class Aves; order Passeriformes; family Formicariidae; genus Formicarius; species Formicarius rufipectus. The sequence continues at coordinate 463,259 of VXAU01003163.1, forward strand.
GAAGTAATTTTTAGAAGGACTTTGAAGACTGGGAGGTCATTTGTAGGCTATGGCACCATCCCAAGTCTGTAGAGAACCAGGAAAAAAGTTTAACAAAACATAAAAACAGCTTGGAGGGTATGTGGTTTAGAGGGCACATAGTGAAGGCAAGATAGAGGGGGACTGAAGCAGGAAGAGTATTTTTTTTAAAAATCTGTGTATGCAGAGTAGTGCAGGTGATCTGACAGCTGAATAGATCGGCCTAAGAAAGATAAAAGCAAAGGGAAATAGATCATTATAGTTCTGTGCATGTGTATGTGCACGTTACATTCAAAGCACTTAGTATTATTTGGTGTAGACAGAACAAGTTAATTTTCAGTCATTTGTCTTTACAGGAACCTGTGTTGGTATATAACTGCATGTTTTGCAGAGCTACTGACAGCGATTAGACAATACTGAATGAGTCAAGAAGTCACTGACTGGATTTCATTTCTTTGCATCTGTTGTTATTGGTAGAAGGCAGAAGCTTAATATCATTTCAGGCTACAATGAAATAGCATAAACCCTGCAGCTTTCCAGCTGCTGACTGCTTATCCCTGTACTATTTTTGAGATCTGTGTAGTGCACATGGGTGTTTTCTGCCTAGAAAACAAATGTAGTTTTCACTGGACAGTTACTCAGTTCCTCAAATTGTGTCTTGCTTCCATGAATTACCAGGGGTTTCTATCAACTAAAACTGCCACGGCTGTTTATGCTTCACCTGAAAAGAAATGCTGCAGAAATGCCTGTTGTATTAGGTCAGAAAGGAGCCATTAGACATCTGCATATGGCAAGTTGGAGAGTTTATATTGATTCAGTAATAATACCCTATGTACTCTCAAACTTGAGGGGATTTTTTAGTACAATAAGAAAATACATATAAATTAGCAGGTTACTTTGTTTTGGTTTGATGAGGATATACTACTTAATATGAGAACTCACCCCCTAATGTTTGGGGATTTTTTGTTGGAATTAATTAGAACGTAGAAGTATTTTCATATTTATATAGAAAAGAGCTTTAACAATTCATTTTAGAAAGAAATAATTGTGTTAGGCATAAATTCTGTTGTTTTTGATTTGATGACTCCTTATTCCATCGGTTAAAAAATATGATTGAGGCAATGTTAGATGGATTGAAGAGAGGTACTTTAATTTAGTTTTCAGTAGTATAAGAAAGGATTTTATTTTAAATTGCAATGAAATAAAACTTAATTGCGTGTTTCACATTTTGCAATGTGTTTATACTTGAAATGCCTGCAAAGTTTCTTAAAGACCAAAGTAATCATGTAAATGGGTATAATTTAATTTGCAGTCTATGGAGGTAGAAATAATTTGTACACTGCATAGTCATATTAAATGATCACTGCATAAATTAAGGTTTTGAAAATATCTTCCAACTGTTTGGCACATTGGCAATAATATATTTCTAACAGACAGAAATTTTAAGTAAGCCTAAATTTGATTGTTTTCAGACATGCGGTACGACACCCAGTGATACAGCAGAGCTTTTTAAGAGGTGCTAATCACTGTGTATTTGATTTCATTAGCCTGTTTCACTTGGTTTCTTCATTCTGGACCAACATGTTAAAAGTCTTAAAACCAAATAAAATCGTATTTATGCATCACATTTTTTTCTATGTTTTTTAATTGGATAGCTATAAAAATCTGTCCATGCTAAAAGACATTATTTGTTCACAAGTTGTTCCTGTTGGTCTCTTGTTGCTCTTTCTGAGTGGAAGTACATAAAAATGTGTCATATTAGCACAGTTACGTATTTACAAAACGTGAAGTATAGCATTCTAGGAACAGATGTTTGGCTATCACCAGACTGGTAGATCTGTTTAAGCAGCACTGTTGCAAACATCAGAAGTGACTGTTCTGACACTGCTTCAGTCCGTGAGGAGAGCATCTTAAATTACCCCCTGTATTTACATGACCTTATTTCAGCTCTTCATGTCATAAATTAGGTCAGGAATCCCAACTGCAGTGGGTTAAGTTTCTACACCATAATATATCAACACAAAGGGTAATCTCCAGGGCTGTTTTTTTCACCAGCAGGGAATAAAAGACAGTAATTCTCAATTATGTGGTACCAGTGGAGAGGCAAAGTGTAAGGTTCTTGGAAAATGGTTAGCAATATATATTTTCACTGTAATAAAGACTGTGTTGGCATAGTTAGCAGTTTTGTGCCAATGTGTACAGTTCTTTGAAATATGAGTCTGAGTTAATAAGAATGGAAAAGCTCCACTCAGTGCTCTGGTGCAAGAGATGACTTTTCCTAATGTGTTAAATCATGCATATCATGTATTTGAAAGCAGTGGATCAAACAAATACTTATGAATGATATCTTATCTCTTGCCTGTGAACTCATCATTTGAACTCTGCCTTACCTGCTTATGAGTTACTTAAACCATGCACATCAGCAGCCTTATATAAATTATAATAACACAGGTAGGGTAATAGCAACAAAGTGTAATGAGGGCTGGGGTCCTGTTGCAAAATTTGGAACTGGATCAAGGTTCCCAGAACTTCTGGAAGGTTTTAAACTACAGAATTTTAATTTGACCTATTACAGAGACACGCTCTGTCTGTAATTACAGACTTGTGAGTGCCATCGAAAAAATGGATCTTCTGTCTCAAAAGGATTAGATTGGGCTGCCTGTGACACAGAAGAGAAATGTGAACCAGAAAACCATTGTCTTTAACTCTTTCTGTATTGCTGCACACTGCATATAAACTGAACCCTTTTCTTCTTGATCCAGTGTCAGGTGCAATTAGTTACAGCATTTTACATTTTACAGCAACAACCCAGCTCACAGATACTACCTCGCAACTGACCCTGTGACAGGAGATTTGTACGTTTCCGACACAAACACACGCAGGATTTATCGGCCCAAGTCACTCACGGGTGCCAAAGACCTGACTAAAAATGCTGAAGTGATCGGAGGAACAGGGGAGCAGTGCCTGCCGTTCGATGAGGCAAGATGTGGTGATGGAGGCAAGGCGGTGGAGGCAACTCTCATGAGCCCGAAAGGTAAGAACTTCTCCCTCTGTAACTTTCAAAATAATACAGACGTTCAGAGCTGGGGGCATGTGTTTAATTACTGAACCCAATAGTTGTCTCAAAAATTGGGGTTTTGAGTAATTTTTTCCAACTGGAAAGACTATTGAGGAAGAGAACTACAGGGGATCGATTTTTTTTTAAAATCAATTAGGATTGATGTTTTAGGAAATATTTGGCTTGAGTGGTTATTGAGTGTTTTTAAATGCTCACTTAGATTATGTGTTTGGCAAGCAATGGTGAAGATGTAAAATTCACGTTGCTTTTGGTCCCATTTATCCCATGTTTCAGGTTAACTTAAAAGCTGGTCCCTTCTCAACACTCAAGAGCAAATGAACATCAAATGCAATCAACAGTAGTAGATTTCATTCTGAATATTGGTTTGTTATGCGAAATATGTTAAAAAACTGTTCTACTGCCTACTGCCTGAAACCAGGTTTTCTGCCTGCAATTTCCACTAGGTACATACAACCTATATGCCTAGTTATGGATAATATATTCACTGCTAGTACACCAAAAAACACTAATTTTTATTTGCTTCTCTGAAGGAATAGCAATAGACAAGAATGGGTTAATCTACTTTGTTGATGGGACCATGATCAGAAAAGTGGATCAGAATGGAATAATATCGACCTTGCTTGGCTCCAATGACCTGACCTCAGCACGACCTCTAACCTGTGATACCAGCATGCACATCAGCCAGGTATTTCTTAGTTGCTGCTAATTTGCAAATCTGAGCTGGGGATAGAAATTGAAATGCTGCTTTCTTGCCCCTTAAATCAAAACACACTGGGAGTGTGTAATGGATATTTAACAGCAGATCTGGGGGAGGAAGCAAACTGTTCCAAGGGCATGAATCGCTGTGTGCTCTCCTAGCTATAAATGCTGCTGTATTCAATTTTTCTGCCCATAAAGTTCAGTTCAGTTTAGAACAGTAAAACCATCAGCAGGAAACATTAAGCCTGGTAGTAAATACTGGGAGAATGGCATATCTGTTAGAACTGTCTTGGCATGGTGATGTTTTCTCAATCACTATCGTCCTTAGCCTACTAGAGCAAATGAGAGGATTTACACAAAACCCCCATGTTTTTCTATTTGTCTCAAGAGGCTTGCATAGGTAAGAAGGGACATCACTAGTGGTGTGTTCAAAAAATGGAGTACAGTGTTTCATAATCTGGAAGGCAGTAAGTTATTGTTGCTACTACAAGAATAAAAGATAAGTACTGTCATTAATTGTGTATTTAGATGCTGGCATTTGTCTCTATAGTTATTTATGATACAGAAAAGTATAGCATTTATTGGAGGGGAAATTCAAACTATTATAATTCCAATGCATCTGACTTTTTTCAATAAAATGGAAACCTAAATACTATTCCCCTTGGCTCTCTGAAAAGCTTTAGTTTACTGCATATATTAATACCTGTTCTTTTGTCACTGTCTAAAACTGAAGGCGAATTAATTCATTTAATCTACACTGGTTAACTGTTTAACAAAGCACTTCTATTTGTTTAGGTTCGTCTGGAATGGCCCACAGATTTAGCCATCAACCCAATGGATAATTCCATTTATGTTTTGGATAACAACGTAGTTTTGCAGATCACTGAAAACCGTCAGGTTCGCATTGCTGCAGGGAGGCCAATGCACTGCCAGGTTCCGGGAGTGGAGTACACAGTGGGAAAGCACGCTGTCCAGACCACGCTCGAGTCAGCAACTGCCATCGCTGTGTCCTACAGCGGGGTCCTCTACATTACAGAAACTGATGAAAAAAAGATTAATAGGATAAGACAGGTCACAACTGATGGAGAGATCTCATTAGTTGCTGGAATACCCTCAGAGTGTGATTGCAAAAATGATGTCAACTGTGACTGTTACCAAAATGGAGATGGCTATGCTAAAGATGCCAAACTTAATGCCCCTTCCTCCTTAGCTGTGTCTCCAGATGGCACCCTGTATATTGCTGATCTGGGAAATATTAGGATACGAGCTGTGTCAAAGAACAGACCTTTAATGAATTCAATGAACTTCTATGAAGTTGCTTCTCCAACTGACCAAGAGCTTTATATCTTTGATGTCAATGGTACTCACCAGTACACTGTGAGTTTAGTCACCGGAGACTATCTGTACAATTTTAGCTACAGTAATGACAATGATATTACTGCGGTAACGGATAGCAATGGGAATACTCTGCGTATCAGACGGGATCCCAACCGGATGCCAGTAAGAGTGGTCTCTCCCGATAACCAGGTCATCTGGCTGACAATAGGTACCAATGGATGTTTGAAAAGCATGACTGCACAAGGGCAGGAGCTGGTCTTGTTTACCTACCATGGCAACAGTGGACTTCTGGCAACTAAAAGTGATGAGACTGGATGGACGACTTTTTTTGAGTAAGTACACAAAATAAAGTCAGATGAGTTATAGTTTTATTGAGTTCTACAGGACCATTTGAAATATTTCTGGAGGCTGATGAAACAACTGTAAAAATGACCCTTGATAACAAAAAGCACAGAAGGATACTTTTTATTTCCCATGCTGTCTTCTTTCTGACTTCTTCGGAACATTGGGTCTGAATAACTTTGAATTAATTATTTTGAACTTCACTTTTTATATATTGAAATAATAGTGAGACAACATGTCAGTCTTGTCAAGGAATTTGTAACTCAGATAACAATGGCTGTGTAGATTTGCATCAAAATCTGTATTTTCATCCCACTTGCTAATGAGGTTTGCATTGTTCTGCAGCAGATACCAAGAAGAAATTTGTCTTCAATGCTCAGTTGTTTTTTTTTATTTCTGTTTTGTTTTGTTGTTTGATCTTTTTTTCTTAAGTAAAAGCATGTCTACATGCTCTCCTACCTCCCAAAAAAAGTCTGGGTGGGTAGTAAAAGATTGTGTTCCGCTGAGTGGCAAATAATCAGGAAGGATCTCTGGGATGGCACAGCAGGCTTTCACACAGGTGGACCCAGTTGGAGGAAGATGAGAAAAGAAATGTGGACTGTGGGGAGAAGTTTCATTCCTGTAGGAATAAACTGAAAACACAGAAACCACAAGCACCATGTCGGGTACAGGTGCAAATGCAACAGTGAGAGGTATTACTGAAACAGTAGGACTTGTAATTTTACCAGCCTCAGAAAAAATCTTTTAAGTGAATTGCTTTAGCCTGTGTTACAGTCATTAAGTCATCAATGCCTGTTCATAACAGCCAGATTAGCAAAACATTTTACAGAATCCTCAATTATATTGACTAAGGAAGGTCATGACAGTTTATAGATAAACTAGTAGAACCAGAGTTCACATACAGGTTTTACAGGCAACTTCATCTCCAAATGAGCTAAAATGCAAACTGATATGCTAAGCAAAATGTAACAAAAATACAGCTTAAGCCATTATTTCAAAAAAAGATTAATGTAGAATTAACACAGATATTTTTTTCAGTCATCTCTGCCAACTGGAAAAATACATGTGTTTTTAAATCACATGCAAGACACAATGAGGTTGGGTAAAAAAGTGTCTATGAGGGAGTGGATGACACAGCATTAGTATGATAAGTAAAAGTGTTAGAGGGCTCTTAGCTGAACTATTCAGGATTACAAAGGGCATCGTGAAAATCCGGTAAGTCCCTCTTCTTTTTTTCTTTTCCCCGCTTCTTTTCTCCTATCTTTATGATGAAATGCAGTAGCAACTGCTGCCAAGGTCAGAGCCAAAAAAAAGCTTTCATTTCAACACACATGATAAAGAAAATAAAGCGCCAGTGTCAGGCAGTGGCAGCAAAGCCAAACATCTGTGTTCTGAGATAACTTCATATTTCTGTCAGTGTACATTTGGCTGAGGCAGTGTGCAGGAGGACTCCGAGCACCTGTATCTGCTCTCCAGCCTTTACATATGCCTATCAGAGACACAAGAGCAGCAGGTGCTGCTTCACTGCATATTGTGGCCTGAAGTGGAGACAGGGCTAGAAATGCTGATCCCTAACAAAGACAGCAGGTGGGATGGTGCTGCTGCCAGTTTTAAGGTATTCTTACAGTAATCTGTAAATTGGCAGGGCTTTGGTAGCGGGCACATTCCCAAAGCATTAGCACACATCTGTAATATTTAATTGTGCTTTGGTGCATCCGCTGTCTATCGTTTTAGGTCCTGCCAAGAGGACACAAAAGCACAGCGAGGATACACAGAGGAACAAGAACACATTCGAGATTGGGAGGGCGTGTGTTCTCTGTCCCATGAGTTAGCCCTGGTCTGTATGCTGAGAGGTCAAAGCACAGGTTCAGAGGGGTTGAGAATAGCCATTCATTTCCACAGAGAGTAAATTTGGTGTTTAACTGTGACACACACAACTACTTGTTCCCAGTAGGTGAGTTGGGCAAGACAGTCAGTTTGGGGGATAGTTAAGTTCCATACAGAAATTAAGGCATCTGCTGGGTATAGCAGGCACTTTAAATCATGCTGGCATTCATACTGGCTAATTGAGGACCTAGAGTTTTAATCAGGGCAGTAATTTCTCACCATGTTGCCTGTAGTTTTTGTGCGCCCTACTGTGGTGTACCGCAGAAGTAGCTGGTGGCTCCTGAAGTATCTTAATGATGTCTGTGTGATCACAAAAAAAGTCGATATTATATTCCCTATTAAGTGGTTGATAGGTCTGTATTTTTCTTCATAGGGAGAATTTAGGGTAGTGTGTGTCATGAAGTACATAGCTATTTCCTGAGTCTCTAAATAGCCATCTTTCACACCTGATCTTCTTTCATGCAGACTTTCTGGCCTGAGTTAGGTTATGTCCAGCTGGCTTGCAGAGAACCCAAAGGGCAGGCTATTCCCCTCAGTAAGTATTATTTCCAAGCTGCTGCTTATGCATTTCCTGAACAATTACCTCTGACCAATGTCTCGTTAGAATTCCCAAGCTGAAGTAATTGCAGAGAAAGCTAGGCAATTTCACTCTCGCTGGAATTTTCAAGTGTATGAGGCTTTTGCAGAGGCAAAGATATCTATCTCCTCCCTGTAGCCATGGTGAAGCAGTAATCTGTTTAATTGCAACAAGGAAGATTCAGATTAGGCATGTGGCAAAACTTCACGGTGAAGATTTTGGAGCCCCGCAGCAGAAAACAACGATAGTGACCCCTTGCCCTTCACAGACTGTCTTTAAGAACAGATTAGACATCTTTCAGGACCAATGCAGGAAGAACATACCCTGCCTTGGGGTAGAAGTTAGACCGCATGACCTCTCAAGGTCCCTCCCAGTAATGTATTCTATGATGCTCTGTAAAAGTTAATACCAAAAATAAAAAATGCACTGCTTATATAAAGCTATGGGGACTGAGGGGACAGGGTGGGGGGGAAGGTGGAAAGCACTGTGTTATTTTTCTTGCCAAAACAGTATTCTTTAAAAACACCCATTGGGCATTCTAGCTGCTTGCTTCTTTTTAACATAAAATCCCCATACACTAGATTTGTGTCTGTATATTTCCCTTTTGAAGAAAAGGTAGTTGTAAACGCAACTATTCTGCCATTTTTCATTTTAAGATCAAATATTATTGTGACGTTTTGGTGCTGATGATTTGTAACATTAAATCTGACAATGCTGGGTTTCTAGAGGTTTTTGCTACTATTGCCAAAATAGATGGAAACCATGTGTATCATAGAGGGGTTGTGTGGGGGTGACATGATGTACAAGTGTGTATCATCTCTCAGCTTCTGCATATTCACATTTGTAGGTAGTGTGGGCTAAAACATTTTCATCTGAAGTGTTTTCTGTGGAAAAAAAAATAGGTCTTGTTAAAACAGAAAGGCTTCCCTCAAACAGCAGGTGAGGAATAAGAAATTATGAGAAGAAATCATTCTGACTTCCTTGCTTTATTTTAGCAATTGCAAAATATTTCAGCTTCACTGCTGGATGCATTTCCTTTTAATATCACCGTTTATTTATATATTTTATTTACTCTGTTATTCAAATTCTCAAATACTTTGAGGAGAGAATCGAATTTATATTCCATGGTGAATTTAGACTTACTCCCCACTCACAGGTAAAATTGTTCAACGGTTTGAATGGCTAATAGACTAGAAAAGCCTTTTTTTCAACCAACTTTGAGTATGGCTGAGTTGTGTCACCCTTTGATTGTCACATATCTGTTTAAATGGCAGAAGATACATGGAGAAAAAATACTGTGGGTTTAGCACTAAAAGGTTTGGAGCACTTCAGGAATAGCTCTGTTAACTCTTTTCCTGTGCAGATCTGATTCCAAAGATCTTCGATCGTTTCAACTGAGCTCTCAGTGATTTGAGAGCAGATTTATTAAGATGATTTAATCTTTTTTTTCCCTTTTTCAGAACAACTTTTCAGTGAAAAGAGGAAAGCTTTGAAAAAAGATTGTATCCCAAAAGCTGGCACTCACTGCTCTGGCACATGCTAAAGCATTTGGCTTTGTTTCTTTTCATGGCCCTTGTCCACAGTTTAAACCATACAAATATCAGATCCGAAAGAAGTTTACTTCTTTATTTCATGTAGCCTGGACACTAATTAATGTATCGTTTCTTGTATTTAGTCTCCTCTTTGCCTGAAGAAGGGAAGGACTGACATGTAGGAAATTTTTTTTAGACTGTAGTTTTACAGTGAAATTGTAAGCATTAGCTTGAATTTCTTAGGATATAATTTAATCTGGTTTTGTTACTCAAATTCATAGTAACTGTTATATGTTTTTTGAAGGTCTAAAAAGTGGCTAAATAAAAATTACATTAACAGAGCATTTACAAAAATGATTGAAAATGCATGCATACCGAAAAACCAATGGAGCCATATAAAGCTAAAAGTCATCCACATTAGATTTTATAATGAAATTATAGTATTAAACAAGATATAAAAGTAATCAGCCTAATCGAATTCTGTTATAAATTTGTGAGATATCTGAGCTGGAAACTATTAACTGTATCTGCATATTATGTATGCATAATATGAATATTTAAACAGATAAATCTTTAAAGTTAAGCTAATTATACGCATATTAACATTTTGAAAATGACACTTCCTGGCTAGTCTATATGACATTATTTCTGGGCAGCAGTTTCCATTCTGAGTTTACATACAGATGGCTAAGCCAGGTGTACAAAAAGAGCATTTTCTCTGGACCTAAGTTTTTGAAGTATCAGAAGGGAATGCCTAATAAGCTTTGAAAGTGATCATGCAATCCCTCAGTTTTGTAAGTCAGGCCAGCCCCCAGGCTGCAACCCCAGATCTCCATCAAAGCCCTGGAATGCCAGCAGTTACCAGCCTGCAATGGAGCAGCCCTTTGGTTGAATCACTGGCCTGCTGCCATGCCAGCCTACGGGTGCTTTGTGCTCCTCAGGTTGCTTGAGGAACTGGCAGAAGCTGCTGCACCAGGGGAGAATCTCTCCAGGGCAAGCAGGCAACCTTAGTTGTCTGGGCAGCACCTGCTGCAGTCGGGCTGCGCTGCAAAGGCTGCAGTCTAGATGCACTCTGCAGCACCTGGCACTCAGGTGGTCTCTGACAGACACGTAGTCCTTCCGAAGAGGTGGTTTAGAACCACCTCTGTTGTCATTCCAGTGTCAGATGCCTGGGATCTGTCCCTCTGCAGTCACAGCCCAGGTGCTTCTGCAGGCTCCTTTGTAAAAGGCAACTGTTCCTTCAGCTCATAGCTCTTCTGGAAGGTTCAGGCTTCATATGCTCTTCTTAGACATGAAATAATTCCAGTAGCCACTGTTTCTTATCTCTTTTCAGCTTACTCTGTTTTTACCTTCCTCTTCTTTTAGAAGCAGTATCAGCAGGCAGAGATCTGATCCTGACTAAAATGGCTTCTCCTCTCTGGAAATTTGCTACCTTTCTTCTACATCTCTTTTTTTGCTCTCCAGACCTCCTATTATGTTTCTTTACTTTCTAACCTTGTATCTTGCTCCTTTCCACATCTCCCATTATTTCCCTAAGGTGTGTTTGACTTTCTTGCTTTTCCTTTCCCAGTGGTGCATTTCTTCTCAATCCCCTCCTGTATCTCTTGACAGTCCATCCAATGTTTCCCCAGGCACTTCATGCCGTGAGCACATTTGTCTTCTTCCCCTCCTCCCCTTCCCACTCAATCCTTGTCTCCAAGGGAATGCAACAGAAAGCAAAGAGAGTGACCTTAGCAAGCACAGCCCTTACAAATTTACTTTGCTCCCACAGTTGAATTAATAAGCTTTCCAGCTATTCTGGAAAGGTGGTGAAATTACGCAAAATGTGAAATCCTTACGATAATTGATAGACTAGAGAGAATGACAGGCAAAAATCTATTTTCACTGCATGCTGTGGTTTGTAGCACCTTTGTATTTTATTAACAATGCATACAGTGCTGTGGTTTCCCTAAACTCTGATCCTGAGTAAGATACTGCCTCTGGCCTGGACTTGTTTAGTTTCCTCAAGTACCAGGCACATCATCTGTAAATGTCAGCATTTGGCAACAGAGAACAGATGATATTTTGCAGCTTTTCTGTTGCTTCGTCTTCATACACTGATTGTGGAGCCTGACTTGGGAATACCAAGATTTGGCTGTGGAAAAGTCTACAGAACCTATGCTGAAAGATTTCATTTAGGTAAGAGCAAGTATATAATTTTGATCAGATGAAAATTATCTCCCAATAGTAGTGTCAATTCACTTCTACTTTTACTGTATATTAAGAGGTTCAAAATTCAGTTTTAATAATTAATATTTCTTTACCATTTCCTGTAACATTTGTGGGGTTTTATTTTCCTATAATATTTGTGTTTCTATTCATGTTCACTTTTCTATCCCATTTATGTTTCAGTAATATGAATATTTAAAAATGCCTAGTCTTCTTTTTCCTTGCAGTTTTGGGGCTTTCATTCTGATTTGATTCTGTTGTTTTTCAAACGCCAGAACTTTGTACAAAATTGTAATCTGAATTTTTAATCACTGTTAAACAATATTATCTGAATGTCATTGGTATCATAGTGCTTTTTAGATATTTTATCCTTTTACCATTTATAGCCTTCTGAACCCTCTGCTTTTACTGCTGCTGCTTCTTGCTTCATCAGTGTAAAACATGGTGACTATAAAGTAATTAGCTACACTCATTCAAGCAGTTTTGTTTAGTGGATTATCATGTTCTTGCATTGACTTTTGTGGCATCACATGAGCCCTTGATTACAAACTGTGACTTACAAGTGCAGTGTCTTTAATCTTCCCATATTATATATACTCAAGCAGCAAAAGACATATTCTCTTACTTCTTAACTGTCTCTGAACTGGGTTTTTGGGTATATTTTTGGGATATCCAGTTCTTGCATAAGTGCCCTCTCATCCACATTGCCTGGCAGGCTACAGCACACAATACATATATTTCTCTCTTAAAGCATATTTCCTTCTCCTCCTCCCAACATGACACAAAATGAAGATCTAGTAGGTATAACCCTCTCTCACCTCCTGTAGACCCATGGAAGCAAGGTTGGCAAAGGCAATTAAAACTCTTTTCCTCTATTCAAACAAGTTAAGTATCCACCCTACTCAGAGAACTTCTAGGGAAAAATATCAAGCTGACATGTTTGATCTGGTTTTTTGAACTTTCCCCTGGATACATAAATATTACACAAGTATGTAGCCATGTTTCATGCAACATGCAGTTTCTGAGACGAAATAGTGATGGTTGCACTTGCCAACCATGCTTATCATGTTTCTTCTTAAATCATTAAATGCATTTTACATTTCCATCTTCAACTTGCTTCAAAGAGTATAGGTTATGATCTCACAGTTTTCTAAACTGGAACTGTAACTCAGGAGTAAATTTCGTAATTATAATACAACGTTACATACTTTGGCCTTGTAAGACTTGTGCTGACAGTGGAGCACACAGACTTGCTGTTTCAGACTCATTCTGCTTAATACAAAACCAGCCATGGTAAAAATAATTCATTAATAGATAACATTAGATAGCAATGTGAAATTTTTTTATTGAAGTTCAGAGTGTCCCCAAATTGCCCTGATAGCAATAGTAGGTCTTGTCTAACGGACATTTACTCATTTCTTCATTCTTGACTGTTACTGTTCCTTTTCTTTAGAACTAGGCTTAGTAATAATAAAACCAGACCTGGGAAACCACTGAATGGATAATAATATTAAAATAGCAATGCTGAACACAGCAATATTATTGCACGTTATATGAATGAGGAAATAAGAATTCTTTTGATTTCTGTCAAGAAAATCAGCATGTGATGTCTCTGTGGTTTTGGAAAGCACTTAGAAGTAAGGATAACACAGCAAAACAACCAGTTTTGTTCGTATTAATGACATAAATGTTCTGCATTGTCAATCCAATTAGCTCTGCTCAGGCTCCTGCAAGTATCCCTTTCACTTCTGGCTTTATCAAGGACTTAATAATACCATTTGTTCAGTTATTGGCATGTTAATATTCTTGTTCTGTGTTAATTTTCTTTGTCAAACAGAAGTCAGAGAGGCTATACTCAAGCTAACTCACACTCCTTCATTCTCACTTCACAAGAAACCTGATGTGGTGAGGGTGGAAGGGCAGCTCTGAACTGCATATGAAAAGGCTATTCTCTATTTTCAGTCATGCGGTATTCAAGCACATTTTCAAGCCTCATCAAGAGATTTGGTCTTCCTTGATGTCCCCAGTGAGGCCAGACTTTAGGAAGCCTATAAGGCACATGCAGTTTAAAGTCTTACCTTTGGAATCCTCTCCCAAGAGGGGAGGGTCTCTCACTTCTGAAGTCTGCATTGGTTGAGTGTGACTTGTGCTCTGAAGGAATAAGGATGTTATTCTAAATTAACCACAGAACCTGAATCTAGCAATAATTGTTTACTCTCTTGGTATTCCACTGTCCTAAAAAAAAATATATATATATACAACCATATATTTTTGTTTTCCTGTTACTAAATTTGCTTTTCAAACATAATCTAATTTAATATGTTGATTCTGCCCACTTTTTGTGACCCTTTCAAAACAGCTTCATAGAGTTTTTACCTTTCAAAATTTAGGAAAAATAAACCCCTACCAAAACAAACCACAAAATAAGAATTAAGGGGCAAAAAGGCAGCATTACAGCTTATTCTGTGAACAAAATATCTGATCAAACAGACCAGCCTTACATCCTTTTTTTAGTAAAGGTCTGCACACTCAGCTCTGATAGTGTAAGTAGACCTTACAGCAAGGGACAATCTGTCATATGAAGTATATACACACCAACATTCCTTTTATTTGAAAGGCCATACTCAGGTATTTATATTGACAAGGCACACAGTTTATTTGTACAGTAGTAGATGAGCTAAGAAGGCAGGGAGAGGTGACACAGAAACAAACCAGCAGCCTCCAGGAGCCCGGAGATTAAAGACACACAGCACAGGAGGCTGCTGTGGGATCGGAACTGGCTCTGCACACCCTGGCAAAAACCAGAGTCCAGACCCTGCAGACCCCAGGGGTTCAGGAGCAGTGAGTTCTCATCAGAGGGGAGTTGAAAAGCAAGGGACAAATGTTGATGTCCTGTAGAGAAAAGTCTAGTTACTGTAATTTAGTCTCATCTTCATAAGAACAAGCTCCCTTCAATTCCTCCTGAACTGGCTGCACTCGGTTCAGAAGGGTGTGCACTGCTGAGGTGCACTCCTAACCCTGGGAATCTGCTTCATCCCCCAGAATGGTTCTCATGGAAGCCACACTGCCTACATTCTACTGCACTGAGTGCACCCCTTTTCCCCAGCACATACACTGGAGTTATTCTTCCTGCTCTTCAGAAAATACCGTCATCATTAACACTATTTATTTGTGCAAGTTCTTGTGCATGTAAGATGTGTGTCAGGTATGTGAATGATGAAAGACTTCTTGGGTTTGTGAATCCTTACAAGAATGGCAGGTGCTTGCTGCAGCAATCAGCACAGCATGGAGGATTGTGGTACTGTACAGCAATGAGTGAGAAGTTTGGCAGTCTTCTGGCAAAAAGTAGAGTGGTCCCAGCATGCTAAATTCATGTATGGGTTCTTTCTCTGCAAAGGACCTCTCCCCATAAACACCTGTCTCCTAATTTGTGGAAGATATTTTGGATTAGGCTGTGAAGGTGGTTGGTCTTACTGCATCACAAGCACTGAACTCAGCTTGTTTGCCTGGTTGTGCAGTGAAGTGGAAAATGAGCATCAAAACCTTCTCCATACAGAAGTGAATGAGCGATCACAGAGAAGACGGTGATTCATTTCTTTGAGCTCCCCTTCCAACAGACACATTTCCTGCAGTGATTCTTATTCACAGTGTGCCTGTTTTGCAGATGAGTTATGGCTGTCAAGAAAGGCCTATTTAAGTGAATTGTTCACGTCTGTTATGCTGAGTGCCAGTTTTCAAAAAAAAGACCAAAAACTGTCCTTTTAACATTATGACAAAATAGACACACCAAAAAAGAAAAAGACTCAAGAGCTGAAGTTATAACAGGATAAGGGGGAAAGAAAAATTGGCAGTCACTTCCCTGCTGAGGAAATCTCTTCATTAAACCTGGACTGAAAAATTTGTCCTGGCCACGTTGCTAAGATGAAAGACCATTACCTGAGTTATTTAACCAGCTATGCAACAGTTGCATAAGACTTTCCCAGATGAAGACAGGATAAAGACCCTTTCCCCATGGAAAAGCCATCAGATAAAGGAACAGGGAAAGTGGACCAGCTGCGTTGTCTGCCACTTGGTTGGCCAGGACAGAGAAATTTAGCTGATACTAATACTTTTAATGACCTTCTAGCTTCTGTGGTTTTGTGAGTTTACATTTTCTGCCCAAATTCCATTAAAAAAACTAGTACACATAGAAATTCTTGTCCAGAATTGGGCTGTTGTCTGTAGTTTAATTCAGCTCTTTCCTGGAATCACTCCTGGACCTATTTTCTGTTATTCCTGTTCATCTACTATTTTCTCAGAGCTAGGCACAACAGAAAGGAAAAGGCTAATGAAAAGGGGAAAGGACAGGGAAAAGGAGAGGAAGAGGGGAAAGGAATAAAGCAGGAAGGAAAGGGGAAGGAGGCTTCTTTTTTCCATAAATTTAGGATTTTGTAAGGCTGGAAAGGATATCAATTTTTTTTTTTTCCATAGAATCATAGAATATCCTGATTTTTAAGAGGCTCACAAAGATCACTGAAATCTGACTCCTGGCCCTGGCCAATGCACAGGAAAACCCCAAGAACCACACCATATGCCTGAGAACATTTTACAGCTACTCCCTAAACTCTGTCAAGCTTGGTTCTGTGATCACCTCACTGATGAGTCTGTTCCAGTGCCTGACCACGCTCTGGATGAACCTTTCCATACTATCTAACTTAAATCTTCTTGACAGAGTTTCATGTCCTTCCCTCAGGTCCTGTCCCTGGTCACCAGAGAGAAGAGATCAGTGCCTGACCCTCTGCTTCCCCTTGTGCAGAAGCTGAGACTTGCAATGATGTCTCCCCTCAGTTTCCTCTTCTCCAGGTTGAACTAACCAAGTGCCTGCAGCCGCTTTTCATACCACTTCTCCTCAAGGCCCTTTACCTTCTTTGTTGCCCTCCTTTGGAAACTCTCAAATGGCTTAATATCTTTCTTATATTGGAGTGCCCAAAACTGTCCACAATATCCAAGGTGAGGCTGCCCCAGTGCAGAGCAGAGCAGGACAATCCCCTCCCTCAACCAGCTGGTGATGCTATACCTGATGCCCCCAGGACACAGTTGGTCCTCCTGGCTGCGTTTTTTTCTCATGCTTAACAGTATTCCAGATAAGAACAAGGGAAAAATGCTATCTCTTCTTAGACAATAATAAAATTCAAAAAACAGATCCACTTGTTATAGGCTACTAACATACATCAAATTGTCATTTGCTTGCTTCTTGTTAAGGAAAACAAAACAATATTAGGAAGACATACTACCATCATATTTTTTACTATTCTTTTTTTTTAAAAAAGTATTTGTTACATCTCCAAAGGCATTTATACTTTAATATCTAAGATTTATATCTAAGATTTTATATCTCTCTCTGATTTAATATCTCAGATTTTCATATTTGTACTGTGAAATCGCAAGCAAGATTCTAAATCTTTTGAGATGTCAGATACACTGTGTGGAAATAAAGAAATATGTGCATCCAGTATTCCAATTAATATTATTATTTTAAAGGGAGGCTATAAGTAGATATGAATCCACTGAAGTGTGTATTTCAATGAGACTAAATAAGAAATGCAAGACTAAAAAAAAAAGAAAAAGAAATCATTTGTATGTCTATGTATCTGTACATTATTTTCACCTTTTGCACTCTTATAAGGCTCATTCAGTCCCTCTTCAGACATATAAAAAGCAAAAATGCATATTGAAATGATAAACGCAACATAGAAATTGAGTAAAGTAAAAAAAACAGTAGCACATTTCATTTTTCCTTTCTTTTTCATCTTTCCTTTCTTTCAACAACCCACATAATGGTTAAAGTTGGCCAA
This sequence comes from Formicarius rufipectus, assembly GCA_013399695.1. Classification (NCBI taxonomy): domain Eukaryota; kingdom Metazoa; phylum Chordata; class Aves; order Passeriformes; family Formicariidae; genus Formicarius; species Formicarius rufipectus. The sequence continues at coordinate 480,773 of VXAU01003163.1, forward strand.
AAGTAGAACTTCCAGTAAGTTGCTATGCCCAATTTTAAACTAGTGGAGGACAGTGATGAAATGGTAATAAAAGTGATGGTATATAAACTGCAAGGTTCTGTCCTTTCAGTTGGTATGATACTGGTTCAGCATGCAGTGAAAGTGCTATTAAAATGGCTTCTCTTTACTGTAGTTTTCCAACTTTGAATTCACTACTTGGGAGGGACTAAATTTGCAGTGTGTTACAGAGGCTGAATACAAGTGAAAGAACGTATTTGGAAACCAAAACTTTAATGTTAAGGACAAAGGTCCTTTATGTAAATGTAACTTGATGGCCTCAACAAGCCAAATGAGACATTTCACTGCCAGGTTAGGACAGATTTTTCACTATGTTGTCAATGTGGTAGGCACCTAAAACAACATGTTGCACTCCTGGACATCAACTTTGAACCCTCTGTTCTCACCTGCCAAGAAGTGGCACTCTGGTATATAAAGCTTCCCATTAATAGTTTGAAACAAGTAAGGTAATGTTCCATAAAACTTTGTCTAAGTTTAGAGAGCTTAGAAAAATTTATAGTTAAAACAGAGGGACAAATCTCCTTCAATTTCAAAACAAATTTTAATTAAGATATGATAAATGGAAGGATAACAGTTCCTAGCTATAATTTATATATATCTATATCTATATATTTAAGATAAACAAAAACAACCAGAACTAAACGAGTAAAATAGAAGAAAAACCTGAGCAAAACCCTTTCCCTCCCCCAACCTCTGTCCCTGGCAGGCACNGTCCTTCCCCCAGGGCGGAGACTTAAACAATGGGTGATTTACTCTGTGAGATAAACAATGACCTATTTTTGATACCCCTGATGGGCCATTAGCAGACATGACCCCTCAGGTGGGTGTGGAGGCAGAAGAATTTCCTTATCTCACAGAAGTTCCAAAACACCCAGCCTGCAGCCTGAGGGGTGTGCTGTCCCTTAGACAATAGCTGCTAATGTGCCATTGTGAGCAGTTCATGGGAAAAAATGGCATAGAGGCTTTAGAATACACACCCACACAGTGACAAACTGACCCTGGCTACTAAAAACCAAGACAAACTTTTAGCGACTCTTGGTAATTTGAGATGCACGGAGGAAATACCTGATGTGTGTTGAGTGAAAGTGTAACAGTAGGTTTACTTCTATTGTCAAAAATGTACATGTCGGTAATAAGAAATACATTCATGTCTCATTTCTCTATTACAGTATCCCAACTGGTAGTATAATCTGTAACTGGTCTTTAAGGAAATACATAATATACCTTTGGACTGTATGTCTTGTTATCTGAAATGTGCAGGAACTGGTGTACCTTGCACTTCAACCTGACCTGTTTACAATAACAAACAAACAAACAAAACAAAACAAAAAAAAGAAACCCAAATCCAAAAACCCAAACAAATTAAAAAAAAGAAAAACAAACCCAAACAAACAAACAAAAACCAAAACCCAAAAATATTTGGTTAAGGGCATGTATTGCAGAGGTCTGTGAAAAACACTGTCAGTCATAACTTAGCAAGTGCCTTCAGGAACAGCCTTTACTGTACACTTTATTTCTATAGCACCCTATTTTACATTGAAGTAATTTCTGATCTAAAACATTAATAATCCCCAGCAAGTTGGGGTTGAGCTAAATGTGCTACAGACTAAGATACAATGCACTTGAGAAACGAGTCAGAAATAAAGAAAGTAGGACATTTCCATCTGTGGCAAGGCTTACCAGGAAGTTATTATTGCAAAGCAAAGTGTCCTACATAGCCTAGAACACAAAATGGTCTGGGAAGGCATGTAATTAAAACTGAAGGAGATGAACAATAGAAGAGAGACTTCCAGCAGGTGAAGTGCAAAAGGTCAAGAATCTGGGAAGCTGATAATCATTATCTCTGAGAAATTCTCACTGCTGAAGTGGAAAAATATCTGGCAGTGGCAGATCACCCTAAAGAAGAAAAAGAATTTTATCTAAGGGGAACTTAAAGTAGCAGTGGGGGCAGTTGCCCCCACTGCTGTCTTCTGTAGTTCTTGACCAAATACAAAGATTGGTACATTAAGGCCAACGGAAATGGGTTGATGGGATTAATGCACTCGAGGTCACACCCAGGTGTGTTTCTGGTTTAGATTCTTCAAAAGTTTATGTGTGACTTGCTCTTGAGGAATTGAAGAGGTAGGTTGAACGGCTTTGCTGTGGAGCCTGGCATAGGAGAAAGATCAGTGGGCTCCATGGTAACACATGTGCCTGAGCTTATGTTTGGATGAAAAGATCAAAGAGGCTGTGAAATGCCAAATATAGGCGCTTGCCCTCTAGACTTCAGATCTCGTTCCTTTTAGGGCAATTTCAATATTAGAACACTAGGCAGATAAAAAGAAATCTCTCAGTCTAAAACTGACAATCTTGGATGAATAAATTCACCTTGGCAGCAGAATGCAAAGATATTTGAATGTAATAAGAAAAATGGTTGCAGAATGCCTAAAGGTATGAGTGATGTTGCTGTGCTGTGATTGATAAAGCTTTGATTGTGGGCAAGAAGATAGCAAGTATAAAGGAAGTTTATTATTCGATGTGCAGTGAACAAAATGAAGGACACACATTGCAATCCATCCTAAAATGGAATACGTAGTGAATTGTAGAAAGGCCTATTTCCCCTTTTTCTTTTGTTCTGAGATATAAAGGTATGAGAAATCCTGTTCTTACCTTTCACATCTCAGTTACATTTTCTTCTTGCACTAGGACACCTGAATCAAGCAATCATGGTTTTTACGACTCTTATGGCATTAAAGTCATGTTTTTAAGAACATAAATGTGTAGCATGATTTTTTTGCTGATCTTTGAACTCTCCTCCACTGTAATAATATTAGCTGCTTATCTCAGGCTCATGATGTGCTTTCAGGTATTTATGAAGGATGAGACCAGTTCAGGAACTATAGGCACAGAGTGAAAAAATAATAATGTGGATGCAAGAATGCACTGAAGCCACACACTGCACTGAATACTACTGATGTGTAGCATTTTCCAACCCAAGTGGTATACTGAGAAATGTGGTAATTAACTTCTCACAAATATTGTGATTAAAGGGGTAAAAAGTTCTTAAAGGGAAATCTTACCTTCTGTGGCTTTAGTAAGCATTGTTTGAAATAAAGATCAGTACTTGGCAACTGGAATCAAAGGATGCAAGTAATTCCAAACAAAGTAATTTAATACCATTTTCAAACATAAAGCGGAAAATAGAAAAGGACACTAATTGGTCAATGTATGTTCCCCAGGGAGTTGCAAAGGGAAGTTGTGCATGAAAATAAAATAAAATCTTGGAAATGAGAAATGAGACTGAAGGTTATGAATAGGCTAGCAGTCATATTCATATACAAGGAACATTGGTATTTTTGTTTTGATCCCCCATATAAATGGCTTGCCAAGTCCAGTATGTGAAAAAGACCCACAATTAGAGTTAGGAAACACACTGAAAGAAACCCCATTATCTTGAAATGTACTTAGCTTCAAAAAGTAAGTTCCCCCACTTGACTTGCCTGGCTTGCAGTATGGTTTCTGATCTTTAAACATTCTTTTCTTTTCCCTGTTGCTAAGTGAAAGTCTTACATAAACAAAGGAAATCAACTGTGTTAAAAGAATGGAAATGACTGTATGCAAAAAGCTGTCAAATTACAGAGTAAGCAAACTGGGAAAAGACATTTCTTAACCTAATCCTTTCAGTTACAGCAATACTGTGCAGTACTTACGCTGTTTAGAGAAAGTTAGTGTGGTGTGGGTTAAAACTGTTTGAGATTAATTCCTCAAATTAAGAAAAAAGAGTTTCTGCAGCCTCAGTAATATGCTTGAGGCTTTGGGGGAGCATTTGTTTTGCTTTTCTTTCCCAGAAGGAGCAATTTTGATGATAATTGTCAGCATGAAATGTCTAGCACACTGTGAGGACCTGCAGGGTCATGTTCTAGTTACTTTAAGAGACTAAGGCTTCCTTCAGCTTCACACTGCATGGTCACAGGAGAGGAAGGGAAAGTTCCCGAGAGCAAACAGGTCATCTGTGGGCACGGAATCATCCTCTGGATACTCGTTTCTCTCTACTGCAGCCTCAGGCAGGCTATACTTCTAAACACCTAGGCTGACAAATCAAAACTGTAGTATTGGAGAAGCTAAGCTTAAAGACAAGTTTTGTGACTAGAAGCTCATATAATGCTTTGCCTCTCTCTGTACTGTGACCACAGGTCTCCAGTTGTGTACCAATGGAGTACCCCTAACACAGCATAAGAAAAGACTGGTTTAGATGTCATAGAACTATTTCAATTACAGAAATTGTATCTTTCCATTCATATTAAGTGGATGCATAGTTGTTTGTTTAAATAAATGTAGGTAGGGCTGGGGGGGGGAATCATCTCCCACATGATTTGTATCACAATTCTTACACTGTGATCCACAGGCAGTTAACAAGTTATGGATACTAGCTGTTTTAGTTTCCAGCTACAAGCAGCTTAAGTAGACTAAATGTCACTCCAGATTCTATGTCTTAGTAATACAAGGGATGTTCAGCACTCAGGAACAGGAGTACAGGTGGTCTGCATAATCATTGAATTGAAAAGACCCAAGAAACACTCTTATTAAGATACCCTTTTTACAAAAAAATTTGAGAACTTCTACAATAACAGCAAAATCTAATTCAGTAATAGGGAGTGAGTACAGAATGCTACAGAATTTAGCACCAATAAATATGTTTCCTTTGAAATGGTGAATTAGATGTGCAGCAGGATCTGGTCACACTTCAAAGAATAATATGCAGAGCTGAAGATCCATCTGTTTGCTCTTGCTATCACCACTGAGGCTGCTGTATGTTAAGCAGTCTTTTGACTACTTCAAAGCACGTTTGAAGTCTTTGCTGTGCCTATCCCATCCACACACACACAGAAAAAAAAAAAAAAAAAGAAAAAAAAAGAAAAAAGTGCCTTAACAATATGAGTAGTTGGTATTTTTGTTCATTTTACTTGTAAGTGAAAACTATTTGTTCCTGTTGTGTATCATTTCTGGACTCTTTTTTTTTTTCTGGTTTGTTGTTTTGTTTTTTTTTAGCTACGATAGCGAGGGCCGTCTAACAAACGTTACATTCCCAACTGGAGTCGTCACTAACCTTCATGGGGAAATGGAAAGGGCCATTACAGTGGACATTGAGTCATCCAGCAGAGAGGAAGACGTCAGCATCACTTCCAATTTGTCATCAATAGATTCTTTCTATACCATGGTTCAAGGTACTGTAAACAAAAGATTTCTCAGCAGATACTGACCTGAAAATGGTGTTCTTGTAGTACAAGCAGCTCCAAATAGAAGTGAAACTTTAGGGGCACAGAGTTCAGAGGAAGGATTGATAGTACACAGTTTTATACATATACAGAAAGAACTGCTCAGGAAAAGAAGTAGCTGAAACAAAAGTAGAATTAAGTAAGTTTTCCAACCAGATAGCTCTTGTAAACAGCTATGGGAAGTAGCCACTTTCTAGTAAAAAGGAATCTTAGAAAGAAGAGATGAATTGAAAGGGAAATAGGCACAGAAATAGCGTCTAGTGAGACTTTAAAGTAGCATGTGATGTCCCATCCTAACCACATCCTTGCAAAAGTGAGTAATCATGTATGCATAGGATTAGGCCAAAAATGCCTAATGAAACAGCAGAAAAAGATTTGTGCCAGTCTGAAGAATATACTGTCAGGACAGGATTTTTTTAAGTGTTAAGGGACTTTGATGGAGGTCCTAAACATATTTGTGCTCCTATGTGATACAGATATTCTTATCAGTCTCACTCTGTTTATTATCATCGGATCAGTTATGTGAGGTCAAGATGTTACATGAACATACTGCATAAAGTGTGCAGAACAAAGGCAGAGTCATAAAGCCTGTCTTAATCTGTAATTCTCTTTTTGGCTTTTTCAGACCAGTTAAGAAATAGCTACCAGATTGGTTATGATGGCTCCCTGAGAATCCTGTATGCCAGCGGCCTGGACTCACACTACCAGACAGAGCCGCACGTGTTGGCTGGCACTGCCAACCCAACCATGGCAAAGAGAAACATGACCCTCCCCGGAGAGAATGGGCAGAATGTGGTGGAGTGGCGATTCCGGAAAGAGCAAGCCCAGGGAAAAGTCAATGTGTTTGGCCGAAAGCTTAGGGTAAGCATGCAAGCATACATGGTATCTACTCCACTCTTATTAAGGAATGAGGAAATGTAAATGTAGGTATTGCCATCCAACAACCACAGAATTATTAACCACAGACAAGCTGACTGTAGATCTGGAAGTACTTGCTTTTATTATTTCATACTTATTATTGCACTTCTCTGTGGAATTGCAACTGTTGTTTTTAGCCTGGAAAGGCTAAAAGGAATAATTTTCTGCTTTCCTTCACTGTTAGTTTTTTTGGGGTACTGAAATAACTGGTTTTTAATCCAGTTTTAAATTATTATACCATAAGTTAGCACAATCCCTGGATTTTTTCTTTTATTTTAAATGAAAATTGTACTAATGCTTATTTATGGTAGAAAACTTTGTGTGCCTGTGTATGGCATACCCCCCTAACATATGTCTTTACCATTTTGCTGGTATTTCTTTTTCCTATATTGTGAGTAGGAAGCAAACCATGATTTATGACAGCCATTTGGTACAGACAACGTAGATTAAGCATTTAAAATTGTGTTGCCAGGAGACCATTTCAAGACCAGATCAGCGGTCTGACTTACTATTAGAACTGAACTCAGTTCCTTAAAATAAGGCCTATGCAGTGTATCAAATGAAGGTTAAGTAATTTCAGACCACTCAATTTCTTGCCATTTGAAATGTTAAAATATTTTATATGTTCCATTTGGACAAGAAAGGAGGGGATGCTGTCATGCAGATTATATTTGTCTCTACCACTTTTTCTGCAAGAAGAATGGATTTTTTTCCAAGAAGGAAGAATGCTTATGCACAGTAGCTGCTGCTTAAGAACAACAGACTAGTACCCATCTGTGGCAGCTGTCCTACGTGGATAAGAAAGAGGAAAAGGAAGCCATGCTTCTGGAGCTCAGCCTTGTGGTTCTGGCTGATAGGCATGTCATTACAGAGCACAGTGCCATAATACACCTGCCAATTCATTTGTGAAAGAAGCCTAAGAGAAAATAAAATAACCATACCAATGGCATTTGGTTGTGGCAGTGAAACAAATCACCATGAGTGCAGTTCTCAAAACTGAAGCAAAATTTTGGCATTGAAGTGCAGAGGAGGTAAAAGAAATGTCACGGGGAAGTTTAACTTGGAAAATTTAATACCAAAAGAAAAGGAACATCAGAGAAAAGGGAAAGATTTAGCAAGATAGGGGGGAAAATAAAAATTACAAATTAGGGCATAATAGTAATTTAAAAGGATTAATTAAAATTAGGAATTGAAAATGTATATACAAATGAGAGAAGCAGGGCAGGCATAGAATATAAGCTAAAAAGAGAAAGATGCCTCAAGAAAAGAAAAAGGAAAACTTGTCAGCAATGGAAAAAAAAAGGAAGGTTTTGTGAAATGGATTTACATGGGAAGATATTACTGAAATGTCACTTGGGGGTGGGTGGGGGTATGTAGGAAAGTAGAAAAAACAACAGAAAGAAGAACAGGAATAAATTATGGAGCTCATCATTTCCATCCACAGACAGATATGTCAGTAACATTTTCCTGCAAAGAAGACAAATGTAGACAAATACCAGTGACAAAATGTGTCGCCAGTAAATGTATTCATATCTGTGACACTTCCACTGTGTTAGATATATGAAGTATCTAACATTACAAAGTACACTTTCACATACTGTCTTGGTCTTCTATCTTGTATTAGTTCTATCCACTACTTTCTTTCTAAAGAAATTATATGTCACCCTCCCTTAACTCAATAATCTTCTGTCAATCTTGTCTTTGTTCAGACTTGTTTAATTTTTGTTCAATAAGCTGTTTTTGTCCCTGGACCTGTATGTTTGGCCTGTAGACTGGTCTCTGGTAAAAGTCCTGGCAGTCCTCTGCATGAAAAACCCTTTTGTATTAAGGGTCTCATAAAGGTCTCAGATAAAGTAACTTATATGAACTCTGTCTCAAGAGATGCACCCAGAGTAGAGAGGTAACGTAGACAAGGTTGCTCACAAGTTTCCTCTGCCTCCTCCTGAGAGCTGACATGCTTTTTCACATTACCTCTTGAATCTCTCTGTAAGGCACAGCAGTATATTCCCACTCCTAATGGAGGAATCACAGACAGATTTCATGCTTCTCACTAGAAAGAATAACAGGAGCTAAAGCAGAGTGGGATGGATGGAGACCTAAATTACTGAAATGTAGCAGTGGGTGGGGACTGTCAAAAGATTCAGTTTTGTGTCATTAAGTGTTTCTTCACTGAAAATTTCCTCAAGTACAATTTTTACCATAATGAAACTCAGAGGTTTGAAATGTATTTGGAGTGAGGTTGTCTCTGACACAATAGGTACATTCAACTCTTGCTGTAAAAGCACTTTGGTAGCAGAGCTGTTGTTAAGAAGCACTTCAGTTGAAGGCAGTGCTTTAGCTATGTTACTCCAGATCCATACTGCCCAGTGAAAGGAGCTGTACCACCAAAACTCATCACTATTCTGATTGCTGTCTGTATTAAGAGATTATGCCGTCACAGCCAAATTCGCACCATAAGCTCGCGTGTCTGAATCCAAGAGCTCTGTCAGCGAAGTCTGAAAGCATAAAACTGGCTGGAGCAAGAGGCATTTCCTTTCTTTCTCCTCATATCCTGCCCTTATACAGACGAGACAGATGGGAAGGGAGAAGGCAAGGGATGTTATTATCCCATTGAGCAGCTAGGGCAGTGAGACAGTGGGATTAAGTACTTTGTTGCAATTTACACAGGAAGGATGTGCTTAGCCAAGACATTAACCGCAATTGCCTGGAAGTCTGTCTCAACCATAAACCATTCTTCTTTCCTTGCCAGTTCAGAAATCAGTTTTTTCACTTCAGCATCTAAGCCCAAGAGATAGACAAGAAAATTAATAAAAATCATAATTAAATGTAAAATAAGGAGGAGAGAAAGGGAAGGAAAAAAAATCAGAGAAGCAAAACAGGCAGGAAGATGCAGAGATGAGCGCAGGCATGTGTGGGAGACACTAAGAAATAAAAGCCAGAGAAAAAGAAAATTTAAGAATGAATTTAAATAAATGAGCTAATATTAGATGTTGGAAAATTTTAACAAAATCTACCTGAAAATAAAGAAGTAAAAAACCAAAATTACAAAAAGGAGTTGAATGGGAATATTTCATAGCTTAAGTTTAACCTACTTCTAGAATCAGTCTTGTAGCATTGATTTTTCAGATTATATTTAAATAATATTTGATGGCACATTAAATAGGTAAAGTAGCTATTCTCCATGTGCTACATTCTTTACTTAGGACATTTAAATGAAAATATTATTTTTCCCTTGAATTGATAGTGCAGGTTCCTCTCATGCCAAGGGAAAAAGAAAGGTAATGTACATAGACAGACTGAGCAAAACTGAACATTTGCAGGAGCTTCTTTTTCATATTTGCCCATGACCTATCACCTTTTATACCAATAATAAAGGATCTAATTTATATTGATCTTTTAGAACCTTACCAGCCCCAGGGTATAACTACGAATATCCATGATATACGTAGTTATGAACATGAAGCCCTGAAAAATACTCCAGTTATTTCTTTAGTCAGGATATCTATTCTCTTGTTTAGCTATCTTTCTTCACCTCTTTGTTATGTATATATCAAGTACTTGAAAATCAGTTTTAAAAAAATTCTTAATACACATAACTCTATGTCCATTTCTCCCCTACTTCCTGTATGTTAGCAAAATACATTGTTGAAAAATCTCAGTTATCACTGAGATTTTTGCCCCACCTGGAATAACTTTAAAAAGACACAGCTGCTACAGAAGTGGTTTACAGATGAACAAAGAAATCCTCAAGGCCTGATGGGAGAACACTAAAACACAGGGCAGTGCTGAGGGGACTAGAGAAGTGCAAAGATACTGATATAAGAAAACCAGACATTTTCCTTTCATAAATTCAAAAATGAGAGCTGATTCAATGAAACTGAAAGTTGGCATATTTAGAACACTAAAAGGTAGGGAGGCGGGGAGAGATTTCAGTGTGAAAGTATTTCATAGAAATCACTATCTGCCACTGTAATATATATATATATCAATAATAAGGTTTTCAGCATAAATGTATCTAGGCTAAGGCTTTAATTTCAAATCAAAATAGTTATAAACTTCAAAGCATTTATAACTGTTTTTCAGTGGTTCAGTAGTCTTCCAGTCATTTATGGCTTTAAGTGGTCAGTTCACTAGGAGAAAGACATAATCCTCTACTAAGGATTTCAGCCTCATAAATACATTGCAGCAGTGGATGGTATACTGAGCTAAACTTCCATTGGATGGATCCAGAAGGGGAAAGCACCTGTGTCCTAAAAACTGCTTAACCTTAATTTGAAAATCTAACATGCTTTTGAATATCTTAGTTTTGTATTTACCATTTTGAAAAATACCTGCTGTGAAGGATTGAGATTGAGTTCTTTCTAGCATGATTGTTATGAACTGGAAAAGTCGTTGCTGAGAATATATTTCAACAATAATTTGCTAGATATACTTTGGACTGCCTACAAAAGATGTAGTTTGTTCATTGAAAGGGCTCTGTTTATTACAGAAGTTTTCAGTGTGTATCTTTCAGTATTTTCTTAACAGTTGACTAAGCATCAAGAAAGAACACGTTCCAACAAATTCTGAGCCATCTCTTCACATAATCAGACTTTCTAAAGTAAATACTAATATAGTGCCTTATATTTATATTAAGAAGTTGCTAAAATAATTTACACATACAGCAAATCAATCACTGTAAATGGTATTTAAAGAATAGTTAGCTTTGTGGAAATTACAGGTGGCTAGGCTTTAAACAGCATGATTTATTGTGTCATTTTGTTTGCTTTACAAAGGTTAATGGCAGAAACCTCCTTTCGGTTGACTTTGATCGAACCACAAAGACAGAAAAGATCTACGATGACCACCGTAAATTTCTGCTGAGGATTGCCTACGACACATCAGGGCACCCCACGCTGTGGCTACCAAGCAGCAAGCTGATGGCTGTCAATGTTACCTATTCATCCACAGGTCAAATAGGCAGCATACAGCGAGGGACGACTAGTGAAAAAATAGAGTATGATGGACAGGGAAGGATAGTATCTAGAGTGTTTGCTGATGGGAAAACTTGGAGTTACACATATTTGGAAAAGGTAAAGAGCACTCAGGTTTTAAAAAATGCTTGGAATGTGCTGAAATTCTGCAGCATCTCACTGTTGCATACAAAGCAAAAATAGGTAGTAGCAGCACATTTCAATTATTCTAAGTATCAACATGTGATTCCAAGGGGAATATTTCATTCCACAGATATGTAATCATGCTGTAGCTAATCACTAGGAATTGATGTGGTTTTAAATTATCAAGGCCACTGACTAACAAGAAGCATCTGTATTTATCTTTTATCTTAACACTCAAAATAAAGTACAGGGACTATGTGCAATTCAGTTCAGTTGAAAATTTGTTTACAAACGCTTCAGTGTTTGTGTGCTTTTCACTACCAAGATGAATTCTTGTTTCTAAGTAGTTACAGCTATCAATTTGTGCTTGGTATACATTGTAGCATCCAAATAAGCCATAGGCAGAAGACAAGGAATCTTCATTATATATAACGATTGCTCAATGATAGCTCTCCTCCTAGAAGTAGCTGTGAAAATCGCCCTTTGAGATCTCCTGTCTACTCTGTGGAAAGAAGATCCATTTCCTTCTGGGGTTTAAATATATTTTTGTTGAAGCTGTTACTCAGCAAATACTGTTTACTGGTTACTGCAGACATAATTTAATCAAGACCTATGATACATAATAGTCAAACATCAGAAAAGTGTCAGAATAATTCCATGTAGCTTCTTTTGATATGAATAATCAAACAATTGTTTTGTCTGTGTCAAAGCTTACAGAACAAGAACACAGTATTCAGAGATCTCAGGCTATTCAAATTCTTCAAAATCATCTCTAATTGTAGGGAATAAATTGTATCTCCCATATGTTGTTCTCCTTGTGAGTTAATGGCTATAAGACAGTTTTATTTCTTCCCATATTAAACATGACTTATCTGAATCCATTGACAATCTGCTGTTTAGCTGTGAGTGCTTGATAAAAGAGTGATACAGTCATAACAAGTAGCAAATTATGAATGTGGAACTACTAATTACAGAACCCCTTACAATTAAGCATACAAGTAAATTAGGCAGGGAGATGTTAACAACATGTAAGGTCAGGGATAACTCAATTAAAGAAGAGATAATTTTCTCAAGTGGGAATGTCACATTTTTGTGAAGAAATAGTATCAGTATATGGCAGGAGGGGAGGTACTGCACCATTTGTCACATGGTAAAAATCTGTTCTTAATTTTCAGTCAATGGTTCTTCTGCTTCATAGCCAACGGCAGTATATCTTTGAATATGATTTGTTGGATCGGCTTTCTGCTGTCACCATGCCCAGTGTTGCTCGTCATACCATGCAGACTATCCGCTCCATTGGCTATTACCGGAATATATACAACCCCCCAGAAAGTAATGCTTCTGTTATAATGGACTACAATGAAGAAGGGCAGCTCCTTCAAACTGCTTTCCTGGGGACAAGCCGAAGAGTATTATTCAAGTACAGACGGCAGACCAAGCTTTCAGAAATTTTATATGATAGTACAAGAGTTAGTTTTACTTACGATGAGACAGCAGGGGTCCTGAAAACAGTAAACCTCCAAAGCGATGGTTTTATCTGCACCATTAGATACAGACAAATTGGCCCATTGATTGACAGACAGATTTTCCGCTTTAGTGAAGATGGAATGGTAAATGCCCGATTTGACTACAGCTATGACAATAGCTTCAGAGTGACTAGCATGCAAGGTGTCATCAATGAAACCCCACTGCCTATTGATCTCTATCAGTTTGATGATATCTCTGGCAAAGTTGAACAGTTTGGAAAATTTGGAGTTATATATTATGATATTAACCAGATCATTTCGACAGCTGTAATGACATACACAAAACACTTTGACGCACACGGCCGCATCAAGGAAATTCAATATGAAATATTTCGGTCATTAATGTATTGGATTACGATTCAGTATGATAATATGGGACGAGTGACAAAAAGAGAAATCAAGATTGGGCCATTTGCCAACACCACAAAATATGCTTATGAATATGATGTAGATGGTCAGCTCCAGACAGTTTACCTAAATGAAAAAATAATGTGGCGATACAACTATGACCTGAATGGCAACCTGCACTTGCTCAACCCCAGCAGCAGTGCCCGTTTGACGCCACTTCGCTATGACCTGAGAGACAGAATAACTCGACTGGGGGATGTTCAGTACCGATTAGATGAAGATGGATTTCTGCGTCAGAGGGGTACTGAAATCTTTGAATACAGTTCAAAGGGCCTTCTTACTCGAGTTTATAGCAAAGGCAGTGGGTGGACAGTGATTTACCGTTACGATGGACTTGGACGACGAGTTTCCAGTAAAACTAGCCTTGGACAGCATCTCCAGTTTTTTTATGCAGACCTTACTTACCCAACCAGGATAACTCATGTATATAACCACTCAAGTTCAGAAATCACATCTCTTTACTATGATCTGCAAGGACACCTTTTTGCCATGGAAATTAGCAGTGGAGATGAATTTTACATTGCATCAGACAATACGGGGACACCACTGGCAGTTTTCAGTAGCAATGGTCTCATGCTTAAACAAATTCAATACACAGCTTATGGAGAGATCTATTTTGACTCTAACCTTGACTTCCAGCTAGTAATCGGATTCCATGGAGGCTTATATGACCCACTGACCAAGTTAGTCCACTTTGGAGAAAGAGATTATGACATACTGGCAGGCCGGTGGACAACACCTGATATTGAAATCTGGAAGAGAATTGGGAAGGATCCAGCTCCTTTTAATTTGTATATGTTTAGAAATAACAACCCAGCCAGTAAAATTCACGATGTGAAGGATTATATCACAGGTAAGAGAAGGTCACTTGATGGCACCTCTGGGGATGCTAGACCTATAAGAACTGCAGTTTAGAGGGAGTGAGATTGTAAGGCAGCAAGGATGGGCAGGGTCCTTCTGTGAACATTTTAACTCATTAACATCATGGAAAATATTCACTGGAAGTTGGTTGATATTTTCCAGGGTAGGCTTTTGCAAGGCTGCTAATGTAAGTTGCCCGGAAGCTCCAGGGCCAGCACAAAGTAATGAGTACACACCAAGGTGCAGGGAAGGAGTAGAATAATATAGAAAAATGGGTGTCAATTTGTTGTTCAGCAACAAAAAGATGCTATGGTGCCACTTCTTGTATATCTGAATTCTGTATGCTTCTTTGTGGTTCTATAGCTAGTGATGCATAGTGTTTTCCATTATTCTACATACCAAAAATCGGATTGCACATCACCAGAATGTTTTGAAAAATGTATAGCGGAGATACATTTCATTTTTCATATTTGAATAGATGTAAATAATCCAAAATATTTTACACAGACAGCACCAGAATACAGAAAGGGCTCAGCCCCACTTACTTAGGAGCTGTGAGACTACCACTCAGAAGAGCATCCTGGAAATCAAGTGGGTTTGCATTAATTTAACAAACAGCAGCTATTAAATGGGTTGCTAACAGGCTGCCTGGGAGTAAAGATAATAACAGACCTTTGAATCTGTCCTCTTTTAGCAGCATGTGCTGTAGGGGATGCAGTTGCAATCAGATTCTTTGTGGAACTGAAAATTAAGCACTTAGTTCATATGTTGAAATTGCCCTCAAAATACAGTTTTGGTTCTTTCCTTAACATCTTTCATGTATGAAATACCTAGACATACACTGCTTATATAACATTATCATTAAAATTAGTAATTTGGCTGACTAGCAGTTATAGATGGAGAGCTTCGTGAGACATTACCAATTCTTTGAAATTATTAGACTATTATTTTAAGATTAATGTTTTTTATTCTTTTAACATTTGAAAATTTGCTTCCTTGTTCCACTTATTTGGAGTTTTCTTAAATAAAAATTACCAGACTTGGTAAGGAGCACTATGCCAACCTCTAAGCGTAGTATTTGTGAAAGATAGGGCAGAAAGGCAGGAACAAGGCAGAGCAATCATTCTTGTTAAACAATTGTTAACTAATTGTTGGCATCTCTAATTTATTTATTTTTAACATAACATAAAATGTATCATAAATAATGTCATCTAATGCTAATCTAGTATCCTGTCTGCTTACTGATGCAACTGGAATACATTTCATTAGCTTTTAATTTCATCGGTCCAACTTCATCTTGAAGAGGGGAAGATTTCTCTTGAATCAACCTAAAATCTCTGCCAAATCATTTAAAAGGTAATTGACCATATAGGTGCTATTTCAGGGATAATTTGAAGACATTACAATAAGACATGTATACCAAAAGGACAAGATGTGCCCTGCAGTATTTTTTTTAAAGTATTGATGATGAAGGTGCAATATAAAGCATGTTTACTCTGACGAAGAAATCACAGTTAGTTTACGCTGTATTAGAAGGAAATCTCCCTTTAATTGTGCTCCTCTAATTGTTCTCGAAGTCACTGAGGCCTTCAGCATTGCTGAAGCCTACAATGCCTTTCAGCTGAGCCAAGTGTAGCTCTTACACAGAACAGATGTTTTCTTGTAAATTTAGAACTGCAAGTTTCCTCTATAGGCTTGCTATTCCAGCTGTAGCACAAATCTAAATCCATATGTATCAAAACAAAGACTGTTGAATAATTTTCATATTACAGAAGGAAATCAACTATGCCAAAAGCTATTCCATGTAAAAAAGGCATGGTTGAAAAATATAGAATAATTCTAATATTTTTCTCTTTTTTTTTTCTTTTAATAATTCTCTTTCAGATGTTAACAGCTGGCTGGTGACATTCGGCTTCCATCTGCACAATGCCATTCCTGGTTTCCCTGTTCCAAAATTTGATTTAACAGAACCTTCTTATGAACTTGTAAAGAGCCAGCAATGGGAAGACATACCAGTAAGAAACAAAACTAAATATAAAAATGGAACAAGACAGAATGTTTCCTTCTATTCAGATCATATTAGGCATGGATAATTCTGAGAGCAAGGGTTAATTGCAGTGTTAAATCTTAACAGTACCTTTATCTAGCTTCAAAAGAATTTAAGAAATTACAGATGAAGTTTTTTATTATGGATCTGTTAAGTTAGGTACTGTTTTAAATAAGCTTTTGTTTGCTTTCAGCAATAATAAAAATGCAAAAAGACAATTATCAATGAAAAGAAGTTTAAAACCTTTTAAAGATGTCTAATTTTCATAGCAGAAACTACAGAGATTAGATTTGTACTAACACTCTGCCTGAAGGCAGAAACTGTACACTGTAGTATAAAATAGACTGTGAAATAAACAGAAGAACAGGTGATATAAATTATGCATACCCAGGCACCACTATAATTTTACTTCTCTTTTAATATTAACTGTGCTTTATGGACACCGTATTTTATATGTAAAGATAAAATACTGAAAATGAAATTTCCTGAGGGTAAAGTCTATTACTTTACACAAAACCAAAACTCCAGGTGCTTACAAAGTTCTTTAGGAGCAAAGAGAAGAACTTTCACCCTGAAATCCTGTTACAGTTTTAAATTATGGAAGAAATAAATGTGGAAGCAAAATCTAGATCTGCTATTTAAGAAAACTGTATTTACAAATTAAACTTACTCAAAGATCTATGCTGTCAAAAAATCCTATAGTTCTCAGTTAAGAAGACTTAAGAGATATTAAAATGAGTGATCCCACTGTGAGCAGTCAAAAACAGATTTCTTTTTACAAGAATCATGATGGAGAATATTATGATATTAAAAATATATAATCTTAAAGAATCTACAACCTAAAGTAAACAAAAAAAAGCTAACTTTGCGTGTGGGAAATTACCTGCCCTTTTTTTTTTCTTTAATTTATTTTTAATAGCAAGGAATTGAATAACAGGGAAAGACCTTAGAGCACAGCATAAGAATGGTGTCTCCCATGAGCAGTAGAAGCAGGGAAGGAGGAGCATGGCAAGCACTCCGGGCAAGGTGGTTGTACTGAGAGATGAAAGACCTGTCATCTGGCATGGCTGGGAAGAACTATCAGACATTGTTTATTTAGATCTCAAAGGCTAAAGAATGAAATTATCCACTAACACCAGCAAACACACACCAGAAAGAGAACTAGTTTGGTCAAAGAGATGAGAGCAGAGAGCTAGTTGTCAAAAACTTCAGGACAGAGCTCAGAAACATGAGGAATGCCAGAGGTATGTGACATGATAGAGCAAGAGTAAGAGGAAAACAGAGATTTAAAATTTTCAGGAAGAATCTGTGACTGATACTCGCTCCTGAACAGGCAAATGCAATGGGGAGACTGAAGTAAACTCAGAAACCACTTAGTATTTTAAAACATCCTGGAGTGAGTGAGCTTTACTGAGCTCAGAGGATACATGTTAAAAACAAACAAATGTTGCTGTCTACAGTATATTTTGAGCTCAATAGCTTTCATGTAGGATTTACAACTGCTGAAATCCATACTTATTAGCAAGTGCAGACAGGAATTTGCCACATTGAAGAAAAGCTGAGAGTCCAAGTCAGTTCATGATTCCCTCAGAACTGTCACCTCAAGAAAAGCTGCCCTCCTGGCTGAGTGGAAAAGCTTTTGCAAACTTTTTGCCAGGCTTTGATTAGCAGCAAGGCTGAATTAAGGTTGTACAAGTTAATAACTCAGGCTTGGTCTCCCACACAGAAATTTGGGAAAACAAAACAGGCTTTTGACTCATTTGTCAGCAGTGAATCAAATGGTTTACGCACTATATTACTGAAGAGAGAAGGGGTCAACTGGAAGTTAAACTGGATCATCGTCCAAGTACTCTCCTTCAAAAGTGAGGCCAAAGCTATTTAAATCTTCCTCTCTGTTTCTGGCTGAGACAACAGCTAGGGCAGCTGTCTGTTCCTAACCTCCATCAATACTAGCTCATTCACAGCTTTTTGCTGTTAAGACCCAGGGCTAGACAGATGTGTCTGTTCTGCACAGTTGAAAGGTCTCATCCCAACCTCAGCTGACCCAAAACTTGAGCTGTCCTGCTGTCTAGCTGCACTAGCTAACCATTCCTGCTAGCTGCCTCTGCTCTTCCAGCTGTTCTGGCTAACCAGAGCAGTTATGCTGGTAAGCCCCATTTCCCAGCCATCCTCTTTTTTAGCAAGAGTGCACCTGGTATAGTGGGATACATATACCTCTTCCTGGACAGATTTTCCTATCCCAGTTTTTCCATTAGACTGGCCCATTGGTTCTTTTCATTCATTGCCTCTTCTCTTTGGTAGCTGTCAACAAAACACTCTGCTGTATTCAGGGTTGCAGCTGGCTGAAGTTCTTGGGGAGATGCTCTTTTAGACAGGAGGTTGATACCTGAAGTAAAATGGAAGCTCACACAGCTGCACTGGCCACAGCCTTTTCACACATCCCCTTTTATCAGTTTCTGCAAGTATTTGCAAGAAAGGGTATCAGTCCCCACTATTCACCTCACTGGTCTGTACAATTTGCTTGCCTCTCTTTTACTGTAAAGACTATAATTAGAGTTTGATTCCCCTTCTTCCTTTAGCAGCTTGAGGGCTTATGAGAGCCTCCCTGCAGTCTGATCTCAGACTGTGGCTGCCTGAGAGATTCCTGAGACAATATAAGGAAAGGCTTTTTCCTTTTCTAAAGCATTGCTTCATGACCTGCAAAAATTAGCTTGTTTTGGATGGACTCACAGTGGACAGGAATCATACTTGAACACCCTCTGAGGATGAGGTCACACCATAGTAAGATGACACCACAGTAAAATAGTTCTTAGCCATATTAACATGACATGAGCCAGCAGTGTGTGCTGGCAGCCCAAAAGCCAATGATATCCTGGGCTGCATCAAAAGCAGTGTGGCCAGTAGGTTGAGGGGAGTGGTTCTGCCCCTCTGCTCTGCTCTGGTGAGAGCCCACCTGGAGTTCTGCATCCAGCTCTGGAGTCCCCAATGCAGGAAGGACATTGACCTGTTGGAGTGAGTCCAGAGGAGGGCCACCAAATTGATTGGAGGGCTGAAGCACCTCTCCTATGAAGACATGCTGAGAGAGTTGGGTTTGTTCAGCCTGGAAAAGCGAAGGCTTAAGGGTGACCTAATTGTGGCCTTCCAGTATGTGAAGGGACCTTACAGGAAAGATGGGACAAGACTATTTACAAGAGACTATAGTGACAGGACAAGGGGGAATGGGTTCAAATTGAAAAGAGAGTAGATTAGATATTAGGAAAAATTCTTTGCTGCAAGGGTAATGAGGCATTGGAACAGGTTGGGTTGCCCAGGGGTGTTGTGCATGTCCCATTCCTGGAGGTATTTAAGGCCAGACTGGATGGGGCTCTATGCAACCTGGTCTATTCAAGGTGTCCCCTGGCAGGGGAGTTGGAACTAGATGATTTTTAAGGTCCCCTTCCAAACCAAACCATTCTGTGATTCTGGGATTAAGTACTGACATTGAAAGTCTGTCCTGTGCAGCCCAGTAAGTCTGATTTTTATGCAGGTTCTCAGGGAGACAAAGAGTAAAAGCACTGAATATTAGCAAAATGGTCTTGTAACTCAGCATAACAAGCAGTATGTAGATCTAATTAACTCCTTGGCACTGTCAGTTGTGGCATATCTTGTTGTCGTCCATGGGCAGCACACCAAGAAAGCCTGGCTGTTTGGCATTTAGAGGGCTACAGATGGCTGGTAAAACTTCTGTCTGTTCTTGTTTACAGCCAATTTCTGGAGTGCAACAACAAGTGGCGAGACAAGCAAAGGCCTTCCTTTCCCTGGGAAAGATGGCAGAAGTGCAGGTCAGCAGAAGGAAATCCAGTGGAGAAAAGTCATGGCTGTGGTTTGCCACAGTGAAGTCTCTGATTGGGAAAGGGGTGATGCTTGCTGTCAATCAAGGCAAAGTGCAAACAAATGTGCTCAACATTGCAAATGAGGACTGCATAAAAGTGGCAGCTGTTCTGAACAACGCTTACTACCTAGAAAACTTGCATTTCACCGTGGAGGGAAAGGACACACACTATTTTATCAAGACCACCTCCCCTGAGAGTGACCTTGGGACACTGAGGCTGACAAGTGGGCGTAAGGCCTTGGAGAATGGCATCAATGTCACTGTTTCCCAGTCCACCACTGTGGTGAATGGCAGGACTCGTAGGTTTGCTGATGTTGAAATGCAATACGGTGCTTTAGCGCTTCATGTCCGCTATGGCATGACACTGGATGAGGAAAAGGCCCGAATACTGGAGCAGGCCAGGCAAAGAGCTCTTTCCAGTGCCTGGGCCAGAGAACAACAGAGAGTAAGAGATGGAGAGGAAGGTGCCAGGTTGTGGACAGAAGGAGAAAAGAGGCAGTTGCTAAGTGCTGGAAAGGTACAAGGATATGATGGGTACTATGTACTCTCTGTGGAGCAATATCCAGAATTAGCAGACAGCGCTAACAATATACAGTTCCTCAGACAAAGTGAGATAGGAAAGAGGTAACACACTGGCTTAGCTCAGGCTGCCAAAGAGACTGTGTACCAGTGTCTTCTAAAAAGGAGACCAAACTGTTTTGCTGCATTACTACTTGAGCCTAAGCTTACATCTTTGCTCAGATTTTTTCTGTAGCACAATCCAAACAGACTCTGCAATGAAAAGAGCGCCTTCCAGAAGAATGATACTGCTAATGACAAAACTTTTTTTTTTCTCAATGACCTTAAAGGTGATCTGCTTTAAAGAATATGTTTACATATGCATATCGCTGCACTCAAGTTGGACTGAAAAGTATTTAAAAAAAAGAAGAAAAAAAAGAAAATAAAAAGGCCTAGAGATTTTGCAACAGGCTGTCCGTTCCTTGGAGGCACTGTATTTAATTAAGATACAGACCCATACAGTGTTTTCAAATATTACTGAATTGTTGACCTTTGCTTACAAGAAGTAGTCTCTCTCTCTTTTTCTCTCTTTCTCACTGCATAGGATGTGGTATATATCTGTTAATTTTAAAATGTGGGGCAAAAATTACTGTTTCTAGACAACCCAACTGCTTTAAACTGTGCTGCTTTCTAAAAGGACATTGGCACAAGTGACTTATGCTACCATGGGAATTTAATAATGCATTTTACAATGCTAACATGGTTTGCCTTGGGGGGAAATGGCAAGTAGAATCCTTGTTGCATATAAGCAAAGGAAACCCTGATTTTTTTGTAAATTATGTGAGACAAGTTGTTTATGGATTTTTATATGAATTACAATTTACTGTACATCAAATATTAGTCTCAGAGGAGTTAATTTATGTAAAGTGTTTAAAAAAGTTTATACTTAAAAATAAAATGATAAAAACATGTGCTGTGTGTGATTTTTTTTAAAGAAAAAGGAATTGCACCTTTTACGTTATAGCTGTACAGTATAAAGGATTATATTGTAGAGATATAACAGTGATGACTAATGTCCAAAAGTGTTAATATTTTTGTATTATGTTTAAAGCTGTGCATCTGTCACTCTGCTGATAGGATGGGACACTCCACAAAGTGGCTGGCTGACTCAGACCACAGCTCTCTCCCTTCCCTCTCCTGTCACCCAGGCCAGTGTCACTTCATCAGTCATTGTTAGAAGGCACAGTAACCAAATAAGTCTTATTTATTATGATGGAAGACTTTAATAGGTTGGGTTTTCCTTGTCTTTTTCCAGCCCTAATGTAATAAATGGACATTTATTCATACCAGGTGGGGTTTCTGTTGTTTTTTTAGAAGCTTTGTTTCACAACGGAGAGAATAGTGTCTCAGGTGCTTGGCAAATTGTATGTAGACAAAGAAGAAGAAATGATGTAGTTTCATCCAGTTATGTCAACTTTGTCTTCTGTATAATACAGCTCTTTTAGATGTGAATAACTCCAGATAGAAGAAGCGTACCTCTGACCTGATGCTACAGAATTGCTCTTTAGGCAGGCAGGCTGTTCAGTAAGTTCATCTCCTGGCCCTCAGCTGGCAGATCAACTGTCATTACTGTGAACACTGAACCTGGAGATGGAGAGGAAGGTCCAGTTCTAGTGCCTAGTCTGCATCTCCACACCACTGCATAGATTTGGCATGCACTGCTCCAAGGCCCAGTATATTTGTTGCAGGACAGAACTGAAGTGTGCAGCTGGTTCCTTACAGGAAGCCTGTGGTGGCATCTATGGCATCTGTTCTACATCTTGGCTGAAACAATTCTTAGAGCTTTAGTCTCATGAGCACTAAATTCAGCCACAAAAGTAAATATTTTTAAGATGAGACAAAATTGGGGGGTTTTGATGTTCATTGAAATATACACAGTATTTCTATCCATGTATTATAATGACAGAACATAGTAAGTGAACGTGTCTTAACTATGAATGGTTCAAGTGGATGTAATAAAAATAGTTTTCTAACTGCTTTGTATTCTGAGAGTCTATGGTATTACATACTCTAAATTGCACATTAGGATTGTTTGATAAACAGATTTGAATTTCTCCCAGCCAAGTTGCAACTGAATCTGCAGTATCAGTGACATTACTGTATGTGTGTATTTGGTAGAGCATACAGAATTAATTACACATATAATGAATGCTAATCATCTATTAGAATGAAAGCACAGATTAGTTGTTAGTATTTTTACCCTTGAAGTTGAGGGCCCTAAATTTAGAGAGGATGGTATGTCAGACCCCAGAGGCGTGTCATTGATCTACGTATTATTTTTAAAGATGTAAAATGCTAGATGTTTGCAGTTCTGTTGGGTGGCTCTTCCACAGCACTGTATTAAGCATGCTGTAAGTGCTCTCTGTTGAAATAGGCTCATACTCTAAATTATGTCCAATGTTTCTGTTCTGTTTGAATATGAAAAGCTTGTATAACATGTCAACATTGAAATATATCTTCTACTTGACGCATACCAGTTCCTTCTCCTTTGTTCTGGCACCAATAAACAATAAATTATAGTATCTGTTGGTGATCATTTTAGATACGGTCAAACCAAGCCAATTAGTGGCCTTGTTAGTAGGTATAATGAGCCTATTTCTTGCTAAAAAAGACCTGTGATCTGGACATGCTCCTGCAGGAAATAGTGACCTTGGGGACTATATAAACAAAAGATTTTTTAAAGAAAAAATATGCATAATTAAAGCAGCATATTACAAAAACAAGAAAAA
Source organism: Formicarius rufipectus (assembly GCA_013399695.1). Classification (NCBI taxonomy): domain Eukaryota; kingdom Metazoa; phylum Chordata; class Aves; order Passeriformes; family Formicariidae; genus Formicarius; species Formicarius rufipectus. The sequence continues at coordinate 504,099 of VXAU01003163.1, forward strand.
ATGAAAGGAGATCCTAAGTATTTTAGACAATGCCAGTCAAAATGCTATCCTGATATTTTGAGATGTATATTTCGTCTGATTTGTATTGTTCTTTTAATTTGCCTTCTTAACTTTATATGTGTCCTGAATTTTCCACAAATTGATAACTATAGATTGCATCGAGGCTTTCCAATAAAAGCCAAGCCAATGTGTGTGCGTGTGTTTATATTTGTTTTCATTTTTTAAAATCTGTATGTCAGATATTGCATCTGTGCTACTGCTTTTGTCATATTGAAGAAGGAAACTGATACCCTTGCACTGGTATTGATTAATTCCCTTCACAGTTGGCAGTATCTTTTTTGCCTCTGTCCAACGGCCTCATCTGCTAACTCAGCAAAGAGAATTACTCCATGGGAATCCCTCAGGTGGCCTACTTTAGAGAAAACATTAAATATACCTCACAAAGCCTAACCTTTTATAGATAAGGAAAGCCAAAGAACAAAAAAAATTACTTAGAACTGTTTTCTTTCATATCCTCCTGAGTAAAAATACGACAAAAAGTATTTGATTATAAAGAATTAGGTTGGCACTGGTAGTTACATATATACACAGAAGAGATTCTTCAATCTACATTTAGGCCCATTTTGCAGAAACTGCTGATTTCAGCACTGCTCTGCGTCAAGAGACTGCTTTCATTTTAGTTGGAACAGGCAGACTTCACCACACTTACTCTGTAGTCACAACCTTGAGCTGGTAACATGTTGATCCAGCATTAATCAGGTCACTGCTTAGCTAACTGTGGCCTAATTTTGTTATTTTAAAAAAAAAAAAAAAAAGCCAGTAAGAGATCTTTGCATGTTCACACTTGGGAGGTTAGAGATTAGCATTTGACAAGGGGGAGAAAAAAAAATGCCAGTTACCACTGCCACTCTTCTGAAGCACTTTCAAAGTGATGGCTGAAAGAATGTAAAGGAAAAAACACTGAATAAGTTAAAATTGTCTATGAGAGAATAGGCTGCATTTGCAGAAAATCAAGATGACAAAATGTTTGAATTCTGTTTTCAGTAGTGGGAGGTGGGGGGATGGAGGAAAAGCTTCTCAAAGTGTTGATACTTTGGTTTACTGCTAACTCCAGAATGGCATGCTATGGCTATACATATGGCCAGCTTGAGAACCTTTAAGAAAAAGAGACTAGTGCATAATTCTCTGGGGATGGCAAGGCAGAGACACTTACTAAAAACAGCTCCTAAGCAGCTTATTAGAAGCTGCCAGGGTTAAAAATAAGCCAAAGGAGAGAGCATCATCTCACAACATAAACTGAACATAGACACAGTGACATCATACCCCTAACTGCAAAGCCACATCCAAACCCACTGAAATGATCAGCTTCTCATATATAGCCAATTAGTGCTAAGGACTAAATACACAATGTTTATAAAATGAAACTGATCTTTGCACATGCAGGTTGCTGGGGTTCAGTGATCCAAACCAAAAAAAGACAAGATGAAGACCAGTTAATTGATGGGTATGTGCCAATTTTTCCCCCTGGGAAAAAAGGAACATGCTGACAGAGAGCTTAAGACTTCAGTTTTTCCCTCTGAAGTTTTTAGTTTTGTAGCAGAGTGACAATATAAGGCAAATTTAACTCTGTAAGTGCCTGGGCTAGACCTATTTAAAAAGTCAAAATAGTGATAATAGATAAATTCCTGCTTGTCTCCCCCAGCCCGTTTTTCAGCAAGAATAACATAAATAATGATGCCAGAGCGTAATTAAGTGCACCATGAAAATCTGAAAAAAATGCAGATTGTCTGTTTACCCATCCCAGAAACCTGCATATCCAGTACCAATCACTAAAAATGCCTCAGGTCTTTCAGGGTGAAGAGATGGTGGAAAGGGTTGTTTGTCATGCCACCTCCTAATCACAAGACATAATAGTGGCTATTGCAGTTGGCACTGTGAGGGTGATAGAGGAACAAGAACATGCCGTCTGGTGCTCGGCATGGTGTGTCCTGCTTTAGTAGCCACATGTGCTGGGAATGGTGGGGGAGGGAGAGCAGAAGGGAGGTGACCTGTCATTAGGTGGTCTGAAGTGCACAGTGGGAGTGGAGTCAAACAGTACCACACAAATACTGGCAGGAGGATTATCTTAACTGTACTGTTATCTGTACACATGCCTTAAAAGAAAACAAAAAAAATTAATCCTGGCCTGATTTCTAGCATCACAGATGCCAACTGCATGCAATTCTGAGTAGTGCAAGGATGACAAAATGCATCACTTAAGATAAATACACTAAATATTGGTTCCCACTTTTAAACAAAGCAGGCTAAAATAGCAACACGATCCCTTTCTTTATGTACTTGAGTCTTATATGCAGTTAAGAAGGTAAAGAATAAGCATAATAGCATGGCAGCTCATTAGTGTCATGTTTTCACAGAACCTACTTTATTGCAGGTAAACTCTTGTTGTTAATTACTATACCTTCCTAGGTGACTTGAGCAAACCTTTTAATTTACTAAGTTAAAATTCCATCATTGAGGAGTATAAATTTATACATATACATATAATATTTTTTCTTACTATTAACTAAGTCAAAGCTATAGTAACATAATTATGCAGCTTAAAGTTAATGATTCTCACAAAGCTGTCTTAATAAAGCCTTTCGGGATTCAGGAGGAAAAGGAGAAATTCAGAGCCAAGGAACACGGTTGGAAGGCAACATATTTCAACTAGCTCTAGTTACTCAATCACACTTAAGCTGTCTGAGACAGCAGGGTGAGTGCCACGCACTACAGAGGCAAGAGGGAAATTGTTCTCCCAAAACAATAAAGAATTTCTAAATTCCAAGCTCTGGATCAATTTTAAAACTGAAATTATAGGAATGGCTATCTAGTGAAACAATTAACCTTACAGCAATAATAAATTATTTTAAAAAGTATAAAGAAAGATAAGAGCGGAATCAGTTAATTCAAATCTGAGAGTAACTAGAGGCATGTTAGAAATACTGTGGAAAACTTCACTACTTCTAGATAAGAATTAATGTGGAAAAATAAGCTTGGGAGGGTGTGGGTGTACAAGACTACAATACCAGGACTACCTGCTAATCATCAACTTCCACAATGATGGCGAAGCACACATAAACAACAACAACAAAACACAAAAACATTAAAAAAATCAGTGACACCAATATCTGCAGATGACAAAAATTAATGGAGTGGCAAATAATGGCTAGGACAGAGCAGTCATACAGAACAATATGAATCATTCGCTGAAGTGAGCCCATTCAAACAATATGCATTTTAATACAGGCAGCTTCAGAAGTAAAATATCTCAGAATAAGAAATGCAAATCTTGCTATGAAAGGTATGTAGCCGTCTACAAGAACATAATGACTGGAAAAAAATGAGGAGCACATAGTGGGTAAATAACTCATTGTGAGATTCCAGTACAGTAGTGGTGGCAATGAAGAGCTCTAAGGGGTGGAGAAGCTTAATGAGATTACTGGCCTTGTTAAACAAGGAAAATAGGAAGGCAGTGTTATCTCTACATATGGTGCCAGAAATACCACTCTTTTATACAGCCCTGATGCACACATAGTGAAGATGATGCTAAAACCCTGGAGAGAGAGTACAAGAAGAAATCACACATAAATCTGAGTCTTGGCAAAAAATAAAAAGTCTTGCAGGGAGAGATTTAAACAGCTCGCCACCACTCCATCATACACTGCCCACCCCAACACCACCCCGCAAAAAAAGGCAAAAAAGGGAATTACAACAATAGAGTTTAAATGCCTTCACCAAAAAAAAAACAAAAAAAAAAAACAAAAAAAACCAAAAAACACACATATTGTAGTAAAGCGCTTCCAAACAGGAGGGAAGAGGAAGCAAGTGGGAATGCAATTCTGATAACTACAGAAGTCATTTCCAGAAGCTTTTGGCAAAACGGGCAACTATTGGAATTACATGTAATGGATGGAGGTGATGGAAGTTTAAACCAGATGACGGCACCGTTCATTTCGCTGCACAGCAGACATCAAAGTGAAACATTTATAACTCTGGTAAATGCTAGGCCAGAGGGTTTCGGTTTGTCTTCTTCTTATCACCTCCCCTTTTCCCACCCTGAAACATCCAAATTAAGTTGATACACGCTGAAGCCAACAAAGATTACTCTAAAGTCCGAAGTCTTTAAATGGAGAGTGCCAGGCTAAGGCATTTTTAAAACACCCCCGGTTTCTACGGCAGACACATTGTTCTATTACCTTTTCGAGCAACTGATTATTAAAACTAAAACAAACTCCTTACCCTCTACTGACATAGCTGGAAGCTAATATGCCCACATTTATGCCTACAGAGGCAAGAGTTTAGGTTAAAAATACTAATAATAAAAACTTTTGTCTGCGCCAAAGCTGATCGCACTGTACGCTGCCCTCAGTGCCCGGCGCTCCCTCCCCAGGTGTTTCACTGTCAGCCTCCGTGCCCTGGAACGCACCCGGCCCTCACCTGGTGCCCTGGAAGGCACACCCTGCCCTCACCGGGCCCACCCCGGGAACTGCAGCCGTACACGGCCACGGGACAGCCGCGGTGCCGCTCCGCCTCACCCGCGGGCAGCGAACTGCCCCCTCGAGCTCCTGACCCGCCTCACAGCGAAACTCAGGCCGAAGGGGAGGGAGTAAAGTGTGCTCCCAGCCGCCAGCGTGCCGCTCCCCACCCAGGCACGGCAGCCGGCACGGTGTGCGCGCCGGGACCCAGACGGGCTCCGGCAACAGCGGGACCCGCCGCCGCGGGCGAGCAGGGCACCTCGCGAGCGAGGGAGCGCACCGCGCCCAGCCCCACGGGCGGCAGCGCGGCTGGGGCAAGCGGCCGGAGCCGCGCACCTCCCGTTCGGCACCTGCCTGCCCGTCCCCCGGGACACCGGGACTCAGGGATCGCGGGACGCCGCACCGCCCGGCGGCCGTGGCTCGCGCGCCCCCTGGCGGGCAGGGGAGGGGCGTCAGAGGCGGCCGAGGGGTCTGGGCCGCCATCTTATCGGCTAAATAAATAAGAGAATGAATAATTAATACGTACATACACACTTACTGCCTTAGGATACCGTGACCCTAGGACAGCACCTCGGTGTCCCCGCCGTGCGCTGTTCCTGCAGGTGCCCCTGGGGCAGGTGCCGCGGCGGGTCCCGCTGGTGCGGGTGGCGCCTGCCTGCACAGCCCCGACGGCAATGCCGACCTGACGCCCTACACAGGGCCCTCTTACCGGCACAGGTCACCACCAGCAAGGCTGCATGAATAGCAGCGCTCACAGCACCTTGTTCCTTTCCAAACACAACCAAAGGGTACCGGCCTGACTGCTGGTGCCTGCGTCCAGTAAAATACACGGGGTTGGTGTTTTTTGTTTTTAACTGCACAAAAGGTATTTACAGATGGCTCTCACCTGCAGCCAGTAAAAGGCGACAGCCAAGGGAGCAAGTAATGTAGTCCAGGAGGGCCTGTGTCTGAGGGCCCCGTACCGCCTCCGTACCTCGGGGATGGGGAGGGAAGGGCCGCATCCGGCACTGTGCGCCTGTGCCCGGAGAGGTAACTTGCAGGTTTTGCTCCTTAGTAAATCAAGGCAGATGCCCCTATAAATTCTGCTCCTCCGGAAGAAAGAAGGGAAGGAACTTCATAGAGCAGGGCTATTTTTCTTTACAGTGCCAAGAGCTCATGAGTGACACTCAGTGCTGTGCTGGGTCAGGCCCTCACCCTTGGCTAAGCTCATGCCAACAACTTCTTCATGTAAAGGGCAGATAGTAGCAGTGGGGGCCCTCTTGCATCATGCTGCCTTTCTTTCCACCCATTGCAATAGCAGTTGCTTCTGAAGGAGCTGCACTAATTAGTTGCTATTACACTTCTTGGGTGGCTGGAAGAACGTGCTGCCTCTGACCTCGTGCTTTGCAATACACCTTAACAGCTTATTACTGCTATTGCATGGCAGCAATGGTTCATTTTATAGTTACTTTGAAAGAGCCATTCCTCTACTGCTGAAGAATAATCTAAGACTAATGCAGTATCTCCAAAAGACTGCTGTTAAACTGTCTATAACCAAGTGTCCAAACGCTGCACAAAGCTGTTTCATTTGCTTAACATCGACTCACTAGCAATTAATATGCCTGACATAACAGCACACTACAAGGCCCATAAAATCTGTAGCAGTAGGGGAGTGAAATGATTATAACTTTTTTTTTCCTTTTTTCAATAATGCCAGACTACAGTTTGAGACCACTGTAATCTTTTCAAAGCAAGAAGCTGAGCTGCATCTGAACAGATGTTGTTTACTGAAGCAATAATTAGAAATGAACAAGTCAAAATAGCTGCTACCTAGCAGCTCAGTGGACACATGCACCCTGTGCCTGGATGCTGAGAGGCTCTCAGCTCAGTATATAGACTACACTTAATAAAAATCTCACCTAACTAACTTTAAGAAAGGAAATACTTACAAATGGCAGCATCAGCCAGCCTTATGCATACAAGTAATCCCACTGAACTCACTGTGAGGTGGGAGGCACAGACTGACTGCAGCTCATATCAGGTATCCCTAATACAGTAGTTTTCAGCTGGTGAAGGACAGGACATGCTGCAGGTGGGGAATAGGACATTCTGCAGATAAGGTGTTAGGCACAGTCCTGCTAAATGTGCCCGACTGACTCCAAGCAAGGTCAGGCTACTCTCTGCTCCTGGGACTGAAACCTCTGGGGAAGCATATCTGCAGAGCCATTTGTCACATCTGCAAGTGTCCTGGTCTTACAAGGGTTTTTTAGCGTAATTTGACAGAGCAGTCAACCAGCAGTAAGAGATAGGAGGAGGGCTGCAGAAGACAAGGGAGCAAATCAGTAGCCACTTTGAAGATGGACCTTCTAATTACATACCTGGATGAAACCTAGAGATCTCTACATTCTTCCAGCAGTGGGGGGAAAGCAAGGCATCCCGCAGTAGCCCCTTGTTTCTTGATTGGGGTTGCATACAAGTACATATGAGTTTGCAGCCAGGAGCCTGAGCCTGAGTGTTACATGGTGTCAGGTCACATGCTAAGCACATTTTTACTGGCAAGATATGTGTATGTACACATCCTCCTAAGACTGAATGAAAACGTTGGTATACATCTCAGGTGAGGTTCAGAGTTTAGGGTACAAAATGAGGCTATAGCTAAACCATTCTAATGGCCTGCTACTGTCTGAAGGGATAGTCATATGCCTTCCTCACACCTCCTCTCAGCCAAAGCCTTCCATCACTTGTGCCAGTTCTTATGTACATCTGCACATGTTGGGAGCCACTCTGAGTACCTAAATGCCCTCCTTCCCAGAGATGCCTTCTCCATGGGTCTTACCTCCCTGGTATGCCTTCAGGCAGCACATGAGAGAAGCATGACTCTGGGCCCAAGTGAGAGGATGTGATTGTGCAGTCAGGCTTGATATGAAGCAGAGACTGGAGCAGGACATCACTGACCAGAGTCGGTTTAAGAGCTGTCCCATAACAGTTTCAGTCACCTGTTCCCTCTGTGGCTCAGTAAATATTTAATTACTTAGTTCAAGATGAAATAGAACTAACTCAAGACTGAGGGAGCCATACTTCATGCTAGCAGTAGCTTCCTGGAGCTTAAGTCTCCAGGTTTTAAGTCTCCAGGCTGTCAGAGCACTGGAAACAGTCTCCAAGGACCTGGGGAGGGCTGCCAGCTGCACTAGAGGAAGCAAGGTTCTCCATAGACAGGCGTCTGCCCTGCCCCAGAAATTCCTTCTCCTGCGTGAGAAGGCTCGCCTGCCAAAACTGATAGGTACATTTCCACTAACAGTTGTCAAATCAGTGGCTCCTGACTGAAGAAAATAAAAACATTTTGACAGAAAATGCCTGACCAGCAGAACACAATAAGGCAGAAGCTGACTTATGTCATTACACCTGTAGTGCCTTAGAGCTCCCTTTTCTGGATAGTCAAGGTGTCCTTTGGAGATGGAACTCTGATATTAGAGACACAGGAAATTGGGACAGCCAGCCATGAGCTTGAGGAGCCTCCGTTATATGAGAGAACGTTAAATATTTTGTCAGAATTACATTTTTTCATATTATTAGTGATTCCTAGCACTTCTGTCATTGGAAATTCAACTAGAGTCACTAAACTAGTTAAGGGGAAAAAAAATGCAGAAAGCCTGTACAGACCAGACAACAAACCAGTACAATTTCACAGCATGAGCTCAGAAAAGAAACGACAAACAGTGAGCATGATTTTAAATGAGATCTTCCAGGTTAAGATGATAGGAACCTAACTGTCCTTTCAGCGAACTTTGCCACCCTGGAGCTTCAACTGCAGAAGTTGTAATTTCAAAATAAACATGGTGATATTTACATAAATGTAAATAAAATCAAGCCACAGCATGCCATATCTTTCAGGTCTATTAAGACATACCCCATGTGGTGCTGTGAGGCACAAGGCCAAATGAGTTCAACAACCCAAGAAATAAAATAGTGCCCTCAAAGTAGCTGGCCTGGGGTGTTAGTAAACTGAAACCTGCAGAATCTGAAAGAAGAAGGAATTTGAATTTCCTTATTCTTGTTGGCATGTGCATAAATATCTTCTACTCAGTAAAGAAAGCATTTGTTTTCCAGAGTTCTATTTCTTTTCTCAGTCAGAGCAGACAAGAAACACTGAGTTACAGATGTGATGCTAGGTGACCAACAAAGGGAGATGCCAAGCTGACAACCCATAGTCAAGAAAGGCTGCTGAGCCTGGATCTTGCAGCCCACACATTGCATCAGGTCAGATCACATTGTGCCTTAGCCCACCAGAACATGCAGCTAGAGGAGCTCAAATAAAAGCATATCTATACATAGAAGGTTCAAGCTGTAACAGTGCTGTAGGAATTCAGGTGGTACAAAACCCATCAAAGGGATCATACAGGTTCTGCTGCTGTAACTAATGGGATTTATACAACCTTTGATCAAAATAGATCCATTGCCAAAACATTTGTACTGCACAAAATTTGTAAGACCAATTAGGATATGACAAGCCTTCCACTGAAATTTCTGGATAGTGTTGCAGGGTTAAGAGTTTTAAAAAAAGACAAACCCAAAGCCAACTGTGTATTACAGTAAAAACCTTTCAGTACTTATCAGTTAATATGAACAGTTCAGTAGTTAATGGTCAGATATACCCCAACTCAATATCCCCACCACAGAACTCCTGTTGTGTGTATCTCTACAGTAGGGAGGAGAGGCAAAGGCTGTAGAGGTGATGGCTGGAGCAGCATTACCTTCACTTTGCACTGTCTCCCAGACCAGAAGCCTCTTGCCCATAAGAGGAAAAGGCACCCAGCACTGCTTCCTGCACAGGGTGATCCTTAACATCACTGCCTGGGGGAGTAGTTTCTCTGCACCACATTGCAGGCTTGGGATTTCAAAAGACCTTGCCCTGTGAAATTCCTTTATGGTCTTGCCTGGAAAAATCTAAAATCATTACTCAAGCTCATGCTGGGACATACGTATCAAGCCACACGTCAGGTGCAAAAGCAGAGGATGTCCTAGAGCTGGTAATATACTCAGCCTAAATGGGTTGGAGCAGGATCAGGTCCTGAATAGGAGAGGAGAAGAAAAGTGAAAAAAAAAACCCAAAAAGAAAAAGGAAATACTGCTAAAGAAGAGGCCACTGATTAAACAGAACACCAGTGGCAAGTAAAGGAGCTGGAAGAAAACCTCTGTACCACAGTGTAACACAGAGAAGGTAATGTTACAGGGATGGAGGCCCTGATCTTGCAAGCAGTCATGTACCATACATGACCTCGTCTGCATCTGCCCCTCAGGCACTACCTTCTCTCCCTAATATGTCTCTAGAAGTTAAAAGAATAGGCATGGGTTGAAGCCCAGGGATCTCTGACATATACAGGACTAGGACTATAATCACAGTTACAAACTTCTGTTTGTCATTTCCAAGTCACTCTAAGCAACCTACATGGGAATGGTAGAGGGAGAGGGTCCTTTTTCCATCTCCAAGCCACCAAGCTTTTCCTTCAGATGCTTTGCAAAGACCTGAGAGTACCTACACACACTACATGTTCACAGGTGCAGCAAACAAATCCTGTTAATCTACATGCCCAGAGAGAGAACTTATAACTTTCTTGGGCTGAGAAGCACCATCTAAGAGCTTTCTTCCCATTTATTTTAGGACATATTCTCTGGCTACTCTGCTGGGGAAAACCAAGGTGAAACTGTTCTCTCTTCCCCCCTCACAACAGTCTGATTCAAGCTGTAATAATACCGGAGCAGTGTCTGTCTCAGGTATTACACTAGGCCTAAGTGAAAAGTTTCCCAGGGTGAAATTACATAATTACCAGCCCACTGTTCAGCGCTCCTGCTAGGCATGCTGCTCCCAGAAACAGCAGTGCAAAGCTCATGAGAGAGCCTACACACCTTCCAAGGCCAGAGTGCCTGTAGTATTTCATACTGCAGGGGCGAGGAGGAGGTGAGAACAACAGAGGTTCTTAATAAAACTTAGTTCTTTTGAAACATTGCTCTTTGAAGTGCTCATAACATTGTACAAAAGAAGCTAAGCTTTATCTCTCTTTTACAGAGATGATAAGAGTTACACAGCAGGCCAGGAGCAGAGTCACGAAATAAACCCCAGGTCTCCCAGTTTCTACAGGTCTAATGGTGGGAACAGGCTGTCAGCATGAGAATTGTTTCATAAAGACAGTGTCTCCACAAAGGCACTGACATTTTAGCACTGATTTTAAAAACATTTCCACCAACATAGAAGTGGGATGCTGTGGGAGACTTAAGTGGTGATGTAATTCTCATGGTAATGAAATTTGAAACAGTTCCCTGTAAGAGTCTCATGTGTTAGCTTGTATTTCAGCTGTCTTTCAATGAGCATGTTTCCAAACATCAGTTTAGAAGTTTTTCTTAGAGAAGCATGTCTTCAGCCAACCAGCAGATGCTCTTAGGAAGTTTTGCACTTGTGCAAGATCCTCTGGAGAAATAGGAGATCTTCAAAGGCACAAAAGTATCTACTTCTGATTAAAAGCCTAGTTTAGTATGCTGCATGAACACCACTGGGTGTATTTCGCATAGCACAATATGATCAGCAGTGCACTGAACATTCAGGAAAAATATTTTTTCCTGTTAGTTTATATGGAATTTAGTATTTTATATTGTTCTTGACTGAAACACAAGCACCTTGCATTCAGCAGAGACAGCCCTGGACTGATTCTGTTCTGTAACAGTCACTCCTACTCTATACCTCCTGTCCCAAGGGTACAAAGAGTATGGCAAAGATCCTCTACTTTTCCACTGGCAGTGTTTGGTGGAGTGGCCTGGCAATGGCCGGCTATCAGCAGCTTCCAGAACTTAGGGTTGGCGCTTGGGGAAGCCCAAGTCAAAGTTTATTGCCAGTGTTGAATGCACTGCCATGTTTACTGGCATTCTGTGCTGCACCAAAAGCTCTGCCACCATAGCAGGAGCCTAGGCTCCTCACATTTCTGAACAGTGACCTGAAAATTGACTCAATCCGCATTGTAAAAGGAGTGACCTGTGCTTCTGTATTTTAAACATTAGATGTGATTTCCTCATGAACTACTACCAAAGTCTTCCTGTTTTCTAGGTAATCTGCCTCTCTTGTTCTTCCATACAAGAAGCTTCACTGCAGTACCCGTTGCTAAGGATGGCCTGTGTCATGTCTCTCTCTGTCCCAAGGTTATCAGGAGTCCAGCCAGATCCCCACATCCCACAGCAATGCTGACTTCCTGAGTGATTTGGGAGCCTGTTAGCAGCCTGCGTGCATATTTGTGTAATATTAGGGTAGCAAACCTCAGCTGAAGCATAGAGGTTTGTTTTATAGTGTAGGTTTTTGTACCACTTCTCCAGGGAGAACAGAGGGAAATTTCCTCCCTGCAAGTGTGACTACTATTCAGACTAAGTTGTAAGAGGGCATAAAAGCTGCTGCCACTGTGTAGGCAAGAATAATAATGGTATGGACATGAGAAGCCAAGAGAGACATTTAGTATGCAGTGAAACTCATGTAAGCTAGAGAGCCTGACACCTAATAGAAGAGGGGCCAATGAAGGTCAGAAAAATTACATTGGGAATCTCTGCACTACTTTTAAACTAGAAATGTTGCCTGTTGCCAGTGGCTTTTGGTGTAGTTTTCACTGTGTTCATATGGTAGCTATTCATTGTTGGGTAATTATCTTGTTTTATTTTTCTATTTATTTATCAAATAAATCAAACTAATAAAATTCCAACCCACGATTGCCATGGGAACACTCCAACAAGGACAGATGCAGTGTATAGCTGAGAGGAAAGAAAGCAGGCTTCAACTTTATTAAATTATACACAAGACAATCAATACAATTTAACACAAACAGCCCTTGCAGGCTCTGCACTAACTATCCAGAAGGCTCTACGAGTAGCTTTAGAGACACTTGCAACACGAAATCTTAACAACCATCATGCCAGGCTTCTATAAGTCTTTCTTCCCTGCCCTCCCTTCATGTCCTGCTAAACATCCTGCTAAAGGAAAACTCATAAATCAGAGAGTCTACTTTTCCACACCATAGACATGCCAGGTAGTTTTTTCCTCGCTAAATCCAGTAGATCTGTGTTGAATGCTTCTTCAGACATTCCCAGAGTTTGCATTGAAAATTTAGTCCTAGTTAAAATAATACATTTAGGCAATTTCAAACCATTTCTAAAAGCAGAAATCAAATCAATTGCAGACAAATCTGCATTGTTGTTTAGCTTAACTTGGTCACTATCTCTGCAAAGATGGATGACAAGAGACAGGAAAATAGAAAGCAGAGAGGAGAGGAGATGAAAGCGATAAAAGACCTACAAAGCTCATAGCAATTTTTCTCCTTAATTTCTTCATATTTAAAGTAATGCCACTGAGAGGAAGCCAACAAAAAGAATTACACGCACTGCCCAGACTGTATTTGAAAAAGGCAATCTCATCAGTTCTTATTCTTTCTGTTGCTGGCAGTGAGGGTTGTCTTTCTGGATACTGCAGAGAGAGAAGGTGCCAGGCATTTGATTAAGCCAGATCACAGTCTCCTTAAGTCCCCCAGCTGGGAACCATCTGGCAGTAACTCACTCTGTGCAGGTCATCCTTTCTATTGCAATGCCTTCCCACCCGCCTGAGTGCTGTGATTATCCTCCTTGCCCACATCCTCTTAGATTTGTCCCAGCAGTGCTGACAAGACACCCCCTCATTCTCATTGCAGTTACGAACTGAACCCATTTCCTTTCTGCACTGAGCATCCTGAAACAATCCTAAATTCTTTATTTTCTTTATTTCTAGTCGCTTCACATCACAGTTTATAAGGAATCAGTTCTGTGGTTAAACTATACTTATACCAAAAACTACAGAATGAAAAATAATGTTCATTTACTTTGATCCCTCTACCCCGTCTCTGCCTGGTCTGGAATTATTCACTATTTCATTTCCAGTACCAGCCATCATCTCCAGTCCCTAGTGAGAGATACACACTGCAGCTCTGAGTGTGGAACTTCAAAACAGGCAGACACTGATCTTCCCTGTTTAAGCCACCAGTGGATGATACCTCTTGTAACATTGTTTGTCCGGGTCAGGCATCCAGCTCCCACCCACGCTCTCATGAAAGATCTCCGGGACTGACCTACTGTCTTTTCCTTACCTACTCAGCTGTAAGAAATCCTATGTGGTGCCATTCCTTTCCACCCGTGCCCATGCATACAAAGGCATAGGTGCATTTAGATAAGCTTTCCTCAACTACAGGAATGGTGCCTTCTTTTATGAAATGCAAATAATCTGCCACCTGTATTGCATTTATTCCTATTGTGTTCTCAGCTCTTTGTGTTCTCAGTGACTATCACATTGCATACCAGAGTGACTGACAAATTATGCTGCTGCTTCAGTGGAAGGAAGGCTTGTGATTGGGAAGCACTGAAACAATCTTTTACTTAATAAACAATTGCCACTCCAACTTGGAAGGAGAGTTTTTGAATAGGAGTGGGTACAGACTGAAGCATTTGGGGTTAAAACTGCTGCTTCCTTATTCAAATCTGTTTAGCATGTTATTTATCTCTATTTCCTTCTCCATGAAGTATTAAAGCAAAGACTTAATTGCAATATAGTTATTGCTGACAAGATTGTGTTTATTCTACATTACAATGCACAAGCACAGAGTTACAGATAAATTGAACACTGCCTGATTTACCTTTACCACCAAAGTTATTGCAACATCTTAATTCTTGTCTCTTCTGATCAAATAGTTTTGGGTAATTTAAAGTAACCACTCATTTCCTTTCTTCTTAACCCTCTGAGGCGTATTTCCTCCTTGAGGCTAACTTACAGAGGAGTGGCACCTGTTGGGGAGTTTTTCAGAGTTTTGGTTCACTGTTCTTTTTGTTGAACCTCATTATGGCCAGCCTGCTATCATAAATGATACATCATAATTCTGTAAGTGAAAAATGTTTCTTATTTAAGCATAGGGCTGTGATAAACAATTCCATGGAAAATTGTTGTTTTCTAATTAGTATGGCAAGGTTGGTATTATTTAGATTGCTAAAGTATGTCTTTGAAGTAAAATATGAATATGTATTTTGTCACAAAATCAAGGTAAAATGTTCAGCAGCAACTTGATTATTCTGCAGCAAAGCATATGTTTTTAATACCAATTTAGCTAAAAACAGTGACTGACCTACGAGGCAGGCAGCCTGCACTAGGAACCTTAGGAAGGTGCTTACTTCCTTCATTGAAGTATTTAGTTCCAGTGAGGACTGTCCAGTAAGTCAGGATGTTTGTAAAGAGCAGAGCAGTCAATAATAAGTACTGTTAAAGCATTGTCAAATCTGAGGACATGTTGATCTGTAACCTGACTTTACAATGACTCCTAGCCTCAGCCTGGAACCAAAAGCCAGGCTCTGAAAAGTCTTGAACTCTGCCAGTTCACATCTGGGGCCAATCAGGCCACTCAAGCTCTTTTCCATGCAGAGGCAAACTGAAAGGTATGTGGTATGCTGAGGAGACAAACCACAGATGTTTATTGTGCTCTTGTGCCCTTAGCAATTGTTTTAATGGGTTGGAGCTCCTGGGAGACCATTTGACTTTTGCTCATGTCTATAGTGTTCTCTTATAATGCTGACTGTGCACAAGCCTGAAGCTGTCAACAGTTTGCTGCCAGTGTTATTTCAAGATAAGAAAAGTGAAGTGACATCTGATCTGCTGAGAGAGGATGGGGTGTAAGGGGGTATTTTTAAAATATAAAGCAAAAAAAAAAAAAATCTGTGTGGAATCGATATTACAATCAATGCCTTCTGTCCCTTTGGAAAACACAACTTAGTATGAAACACAGGTTTCCTTTTTCTCTGTTGCAACAACTATCCATTAAAAAGACTAATACTTACTTTGCCAAGACCACATTGTCAGTAAGTGTTTTGAGGCTCTGCAGTAATGATTATTGTGCAGTACTGCATTTTAATAATTCAAATAAACCATGGAACATTATGATCTTTACAGCTAAGTAAATACTTTGTTGTAACTCCAGCTTTGGAAGGCATCCTCCATTTCAGTGGAATGATCTCTTTGCAGAAAAAAAGCATTTTGAAACCACTACTTGCCTTCACAACAAGCAGCCCTGGCTGCTGCTGGTCTCCTCTGGTCTGTGCAGAGGGGAGAATCTGTGTGTGAAAATCATCATCATGTGAGAACTGCAGTGATTTTTTGCTGTTTGTCATAATGCAAGACCTGTGCAAGCAAGAGGATCTATTCGTACTTGTCAGGCATTTAGCTCCTTTTCTTTATTCTTCAGTCATCAAAATAAAATTTGGAACTGGAACTTAGTGCCAACAAGAAATACCTGCCTGTTCAGGCAAGAGTGACACTATGGCATTTCATTTTTAAATGGCACTAGAGGACTCTGGTTTAACAGAGCATACTGGGATGAAGTATTAGCACTAGTTATGAGTTTCTTTGGTTCTTACATCCAAGGGTCAAATTAGGAAGAGCAGGAAAGGGCCTTCCTTTCTCTTTGAGACAAAGCACAAATGCTGAGAGAGGCAATGTAAAGGGCACTAGTGAAGGATGAGTGGAGGAGGAAGAGAAGACTCAAGGACAGTGGAGGGAAAGAAATACTACAATTTCACAGGAATGGATAGAGCTCTCCATGTAAGAAAAGAATTAGACAAAATTAAGAGAGAAAATAGAGGTCATGAGTGAAAAAGCAAGTGTGATCACTCAAACGAATTGATTTCAGGGCAGAAGAGCTAGCAAACATATTGCTTAGACTAGAAAGGGCACTAGAGAAAGCCGTCTAACATGGATGTCAGCTATGTAAAATTATACTGTTGGTATCATTGATCTGAACTAACATATGGCATACAAATTCCCAGATCTCCCTAGTCACAGAAAATTTTACAGACTACTTGAAAGGCATAGGGGTTTCACTTACCATTTTGCCCTAAACATGCCCTTCTGTGGCCACTGAGATTTAGATAGTAACAGAAGTGCAAACTCTCAAACAGCAAATGAAAAGGTTTTATCTTGTTGAGGATAGAAAACCTTTTTTTGTTTGTTTATTTCAGTTATTACACAAATAAGACAACACAGAGGCCCATTTCACTATTCTCTGCCTTTAAAGTGTGTATATTTGTGTTGTACAATTATACTACTAAAAGTCTGGAGAAACTGGCTGATCTGTTTAGAGTGGAATAGTAAAGACAAAGGGCATGTTCTAATCTGCTAAATAACATAGCCAAAGGATCTCTCCATTGTTATGCCTGCAGTTTTCTACAACCAACCCTCAAAAATAAGGTTATGTTAGACGGACTACTATCGGAACTAATCACTAGAAGAATCACTAATGTATCCCTAGAAAATAAAAGGAGAAGTTGCTGTCTATTACAGTGTAACAAACCTTCTAAACAGGAAACGGGTGACTGGATATAATAAATCAAAGCTTAACAAGGCTTTCAGTTTCTGTGGGTTTTTATTTGTAGCAGAGTACTGAAGAGGCTAATATTTCTCATTCACATTTACTAAGTGTTCTTTACTGTCTGCTAGGACAGAGTCCTGGTAGGCACAGACACAATTCCCCTGGCTTCTGAGAAGTCAAAGAAGTAGCCATGTTTTTGAGGAATGTGTTGCTCTGACAAACAGCAGAGTCAGAAGTACTCTATGACAGGTAGAAAATTTGCATTTCCATTAGCAAGGCCTTTGTCAAATGAAATCCCTAAAGGCAATCAAGGAGATGCGTGGAAGGAAAATGCAGCTTATTAATTTACCACTCCTCATGCAAAATAAATAATTTTTTTTAAAAAAATCACTGTATCACTCAATGAAAGGTAAGTTAAGATAAAAGGTAGAAGGAAAAGATTTACATTCCAGGTGGGTATAAAATAAAGGGATAGTAATTTATGCATGCTTTTGCCACCAGATAGTCCAGAAAAGAAATGCTCTTAGATAGCTGGGTTGTTTGGCTGGTAATTTATCAAGGACTCAGTTCCTCTATCCTGTTCAAGATTAGCAGCTGCTCAAGTAATGACATTACTGAGTTAGGGCACAGGAATCAAGCTGAGTCTGCACCTGAGCCACTTTTCTCTTCTGAAATACCTGGCCTAGATGCTCAATTACTTGGAAAAATGAGCCAAATTTTTACCTTTTTAAAAGTTTATCAAAATATGGATGCACTTTAAAGGATAGTACTTCATCTTTGTGGCTGATGTCATCTAGAAATTAATTAAAATATTATTGATTTTAATGAGATTCCTATTCTTTTATGCTCTGTGAACTCTGATTTTTGTGGATGAAATTCTTACAAGAAATTAACAGATCATCAGTGGAATGACAGATTAAACAAGATACTATTTAATGTGAATAAAAATGTCATAAATTGGTCCTATATTTAATTTGGCCAGCCTTTAAAACACGTCAATACTATTATAATTAGCCCTCATCAGTTGAGGATGTCTATAGCCAGCACTAGTTCTTCATTTATATCCACATATTTATCATCAAGGGTCACTTTATCTTAAAACCTATGGGATTAAATGCTCAGAGAAAAGCAATAATTTGTTAGTTCGTACTGATTTTCCCAGAAATGTTCGAGCATTTCAGGAGAATATGCATCATAAAATCTAACTTAAGACCATACAGGATTAATGTTTTCAAATCTAACTGGTTTTCAGTGTATTTTTGCCTGCCATAGCCCTCCTCACCAAGAGCTGTCCCTTTCCTCAGCATTATTTTTGCTTCTGACACCCCTTCTTTTATTCTGGTGCACATGGCGATACAACATGCGATCTGAGCTCATTGCAATCCTTAGCCAAAATTTACTTTAGCTTATCTACATTATTGTATCTGTGCAATTCCAGCAGTCTGCCTGGACTTCTACACTGAGATGTGGAAGCAGATTTCCAGCTCTGAGTCATGGAGGGAGAATACTTTTGCACATGTGCACTATCAGTAGCTTTAGGAGAACCTGCATGCTCTTTACCAAGTCAGCTAATGAAAGTACATTTCTTTCACCAAGAAGTCTTTCCAACAACAGCTCAAATATTTCCATGCTCCTTTTCATGCAAAACTCTTCACAGGTTGACCTTATTGATCACAGCTCAGACAAGACAACTGCCAAGTAAAATAACAGTTATTCTTGATCAGACATTCTTCTAGTTTATTCCTCCTTCTGTATACAGTCGTGTTGTGCTTGGCACATGTTCCTGTGTGGTGCTTGTAAACCGTTCCTTCAAAAGAAAATCCCAAAACCCGGCCTCCACCAAAATAGTCATAGTGGAACAAAGGTTGAGTTAATGTGCTTCAGAAGCATGAGTATCTTCCCATTCAATGAGATTTCTACTCTAAACTCATCTATGAGCTTTCAGAAAGTTTCTCCAGAAATAAATGAATATGTTGTGTGGCCATCACATCCCCCCAAAAAAGTCACAACCCTTCTAGAGTGAGGGTGCATGTTCTAAGCTGCAATCAGTATGTCCTCAATGAAGCTGTGCTTTCTTCAAGCAATATCTGCCTAGATGAAAAAAAGAACTGAGAATTCAAGCACATTGGATAGTATAGCATCCTGTTTTCTAGTTGTTCAGAAACAGGTGCAAATTGCTTTCATTATACTTTTTAAAACAGTGGGCTTTCTACAGGCTCTGTTAAGTATTACTCTGGTTTGGGCTCTTTCTGCCTGTGTTCTTATTTATTCCTGCCTCACTACCTTTATTGGTAGCAAAGTTTTTCAGCATTTCTTTCTTTATTTCTCTCCCCTTTTCTTACAGCAATAAATATTATTCAATTCAACAAATACATACAAATGGTTTCCATTAGAATTTTAATCTACTCTGAAAATGAAAGAAAAGCTTTGTACAAATCTTTTTAAACTACCAGAACATAAATTCAGATGGGAACTTCTCCACCTAGGCTGAGCTGGGGAGTTCACAGCCTGCTGTCCTTGTTCATAAATTAATTGAGGTCTCTAGCTGCTGTAAATGAACAGTGCATCCTGCAAAAGATCATATCTGTCAAGATTGCAGATTGGTTTCTATCAGAGTTTGCAAAAGTCAGAGCTCACAATGCTTTCATTATGTCAATGAGTATGGCTTCCCAACTGGAAAGAAATGTGTTTTGTTCTGTTGGGCCAAGATTTACAGAAAGCAATTTTCCTCCATGCTCCAGTTATGACAAACCTACTGAAAAATGTCATTTCACGACTTCTTTCATTCAGTCACCTTTTTACTGACAAATATGTATTCTTTCTGCTCCATGTGTATGCACCAACTGTGACATTTAATGGCCAAGGAAGGTTAATCATAGGTGAGTACATAGCCCTCTCGGATATTGCAAGTTATACTGCATTCACTGCCACTTTTCCATTATAAAGTAACCATGGCTTTAGCTGACTCACACAACTACCTGTTTTATATTACAAATTCATAAATTTTTTAAAAGGCTCCCTAAGATTCTGAGCACCAGCTAGCATATCCATGAATATCTCTTAGGTGTCTTGAATTACACTAAGGTTGTGACAGAGCATGAAGAGAGTCAAAGGCAAGGTGAATATTATTGAGTCCTTGGTTTCTTCCCCTTTGACTTTGTGCTGTTAATCTGCAAGCATGTGAGTGGTGGAGTAAAGAAAAGAGAACATCAGATCCAAGAATTTGGGGTGTGGAGATTGTTTCACTTTGGGTTTTTTTTTTAAATCAGTGCCCTATTTGACAATGATTGCAGGGACGCTACACACATAAATACTAGTGTGTAAGAGTTTGGAAATTAAAAGGAGGGTAAGAATGACCAAAACAACCTGTAACCAAGTGAGTAGAATTGGTACTATTTCAATTTACAGGAAAGGGACTAAGCCCCAAATGCAACATAATTTTTCGTTCCATGCTTACATCGGCTGTGCTGGACCTTCTCTCTTCACAGCTGAAGCGGTAGAGGAGAAACCCCCAAATCACCTTAATGTCAACCCTTCACTTCTACCTCTCTGAGAGAAGAAATATCTCTCTGTTGGGGTGCATTGAGCATTGCCCAACAATTGAGCATGACTGTTCTCTGGAAGCAATACAAAGCCATCATACCAACTCTTAAAAATGATGGAGAGATGCACTACAGCTGCAAACACTGGTTGCAGAGAGGTCTTGGTACACAAAAGACTAGTAAGGAAGGCCTAGAAGGGCATACTATGGTATTTTCTTCTGTAAATATACACACTACCTTTTAAAGAATGCAGATTATTTATGTGCTAAAAGTTAATGTGCTTATTAATCTCACTTTAAAGGCTTCTGCCTTAGTCTAATAGTGCCAAGTAGTTACAAAGGTGGCTGCCAGTCACCAGAGCCAAATATATACTGGAAATTAATCATTTACATGGCAGGCTCAGTAGTCACTATATTATTGGAGCAATTGGGGCAATTGAGCTGTTTCATTGAATACTTAGTACTTCTCACCTGTATCACACAGGTGACATTTGGTATCCCTGTAACATGATGTTGTCCCTTCCTATCATGACTCAAGACCACCATGCTGCCAAATGTCTTCTCCTGGAAAATTACTTGCAGGTGAAAACATCAGCAGTTGTTCTGGTAGACTAGTTTAGAAAGCATTTAAAATAAGTATTTTGAATGTACAACTGCTCTGCACTGAGATCAAACAACAGGAGGGAAATTTCAGGCTGGAACTTTTATTGCAACAAATTACAGATGCTTGCAGATGTGGATTGCAGTGGAAACCCTGGTGGCAGGTTCACCATAGCAGGGACAAGGCAATACAATGTGAAAAAAAATCCCTCCTAAGCAAACACTCACGCCAGCGTTTTCTGTTGCATCAGCCCATGCCTAATATATATTATAGGTATGTACATCACTCCATGGAACAGCTGCAGGAAGAAGAATAAAGAAAGAAAAAAACCCCAAACTTTCAAGTATCTATTGGTTTGGAACACAAATCGAACTGCAGAGATTTTTGTGCAAAGGTGGTTTGGTCCCCAAAGCTGTGTTGTCATTACAGGTTGCAGTGATGCTCTAATATTTAATTTCCCCCCTTTCTTTATTTTAACTTGCGTAGTCTCTTAGTGCTGTAACAGTCTCTAGTTACAATCTTTTGAGCCAAGTAGTCCCTCCCTATAATTTTAAATATTTGGAAACACCCCAGTGCCATTTAGGCATAATTTAAAGAGGTGACCCATTTTGAGTTTTCCCCTCATCCATGAGTTCCTAATCATTGTTACACTCTCTGTGTATTACCTAAAGCAGAACCACCCTAGGCAAGACCTCAGCACCAATCAGTGGACAGAACACCTTGCAGAACAGTTCTGTGAGAAGGGATAACTGCTTTCTTCTCCATGACATAGTCCAAAAGACACAGTTATTTTTTAATCTACTGTATCCCATTGCAAACTCATCTGTTGTGTTTTATTGATCAACTCTGACACTACTTAATAACTTTTTCCAATATTTCTCCCTCTCAGGGACTTTACAGGTTTCAGATTTTTTTTCCCAGATGCAGTGATTTACTTTTCTCTCTTATGTCAGGGTGGAGAGTGGCAGAAGAGTGGTTATGGAGACTGCAGTGAACACAGACTTGAGGGCAATTACCTGTGTAATTGCCTGGAGTAAAACCCAATCAGCCCAACTAATTCCTCATTCATGCTGGAAAGTCCAACACAATTGAATGTAACACTTTTCTCAGACGCAACCGATAAAAGAAACTTTAACACTTTAGACACATTAGTCCATCTATGCCCTTGGATGGTAAATGTTTGACCTTGATTTGTCCACAGTCTAAGAAAAAAGAGGGAAAAGTCAGTGAGACTTAACAACCCTCCTTCCTTCCCTGTCCCTTTTCCTATTAAGGATTGGCTGTGAATATCATTACTCTGGTATTTACCTTCAGATGACTAATGTACTTCTTACAGACCACACCTAACCAAAATCTTGAGTAAACAACTGGGATGCAGGATATAAACCAAACAGTAACTGTCTGAATTTACAGGAACATAACCCAAATAATATGCTGTTAAATATTTGTTCATCAAATCAGGGGTGGATTTAACTGATTTCAAGCATATGATGTTGATCCCAATTAAAATGCCTGGCTAAGTACCATAAGTGTATTTTCTCAGATTGCAGACAGTTATGAGGTCCAGACAACTTCCCTAATGAAGGTTATGCCTACCAAATGGATCAAAACCCCATCAACTCTAGTGCCTGACATCAGTCCTTCCCTACCCTTGTTTTTATCAACAGTTTCATTGTGTTTTCCATATTAGTAATTGAAGTTCTAATGGCTACAATGCAAAGGTAAGTACAGAGTTATGTGGAGTTATGTACAAGGCAAAAAAAATCAGATTTTTTTTTTTTTTTAATTCAAAGATAATTGATGTAAGTGATTACCACAACACTTCCATTAAGGTCTTGCTTAAGAGACCTCAGAGGAAAGATGTAAGAGGAGAAGTATAGCCGACACAAATGGTGCACATGTTTTTGTCCTATTAGCATTCTTAGAAAGTGGTAGTGGAAGCAATTTGAGGATCTTGATTACTAAAACAAACAAAAAATTAAGGAAGGCTGCTTTATGCATGTGTCTGTATTAGGTTTGCATGGCAAGGTTTTGGTAGTAGGAGGGGATCTACAGAGGTGGCTTCTGTGAGAATCTTCCAGAAGTTTCCCAGGTTCAGTGGAATCAACGCCAGTCACCTTCAAGATGGACCTACCACTGGCCAAGACTGAGCCCATCAGCAATGGTGGGAGTGCCTCTGGGCAGGGAGGAAACCAAAATGGCAAATAGCAGCCAGAGAGAGGAGGAAGAACGCAAGCAATCAACAGCTCTGCAAACTCCAAGGTCTGCAGAAGGAAGGGGAGGAGGTGCTCCAGGTACTGGAGATGAGATTCCCCTGCTGCCTGTGGGAAAAGCCCGTGGTGAGGCAGGCTGTGCTCCTGCAACCTGTGGATGTCCATGGTGTAGCAGGTAGCTATGGAGCACTCCATGCTGAAGCAGGAGAATGCCCAGAGGAGGCTGTGACTCTGAAAAGCCCACACTGGAGCAGACTCCTGGCAGGACCAGTGGATCAATGGAGACAGGAGCCCATGCTGGAGCTGGTTTGCTGCCAGGACTTGTGACCCTGGGGGAGACTCACACTGGAGAGGTTCATGGAGACTGTCTACCATGCAAGGGACACCAGGCTGGGGCAGGGGAAGAGTGTGAGGAGTCCTCCCACTGAGGAGGAAGGAGCAACAGAGACAACGCGTGATGACCGCAGCCTCCATTCCCTGTGTCCCTGCACTGCTGGCAGGGAGGTGGAGAATTCAGGAGTAAACTTAAGCCTGGGAAGAAGGGATGGGTGAGGGGAAGTTGTTTTTCGAGATGTGGTTTTCTTTCTCATTATCCTACTGGTTTTCCCAAGTCGAGTCTGTTTTGCTTGCGACAGTAACTGGTGAATGATCCCTCCCTGCCCTTGTCTCAACCCACGAACCCTTCCTTACATTTTCTCTTCCCTGTTCACCTGGGGAGGGGAGTGACAGAGTGGCTTTGGTGGGCACCTGTGTCCAGCCAGGGTCAACCCACTACTGTGTCCAAAGAGTATTAGAGGGATTATTTGTCAAGAAACTGCATTTCTTTATGAAAAGTTTTCCACTACTGCCATCTCTCTGAGGTGTTCTAATAACCTTTTTTTCACTGAAGCTTTCATCCATGCTTTTCTACAGAGATAGGATTTAGAAAGCCGAAATTAATCTACACCCTTGCTGTGGAGAAACACCATCCCACTTCAGCGGCATTAAAATGTGCAGGCAGCAGGACAGAAAGCAAATGTTTCTATCAGTGCAGGTAAATTCTACAATTTGGAATAAAATTACAACAGAAAGAGCAGTCTTTTGAGTACTATACTGCTGTCATTTAAAAACAAAGAGAAAGATAGCTTTCATGTAACACAGAAGACTACACTAATCACCAACATCCAGTCCCTAGCAAGCAATTCATCTCTCTTGCAGTCTAGCTTTTAAATGAAAGGTGCCTGCTCCTTCTGAAGTTATTGGATTGTATTCTGACAATAAAGTTAAATTACACAAGGAGCATCTAGAATATTTCAGCACAAAATCAATGTGTATTATTTTATATTTTGCTTTCTTCCTCATGACTTGCATACACACATACACTGATCTGTGAAAGTTTGTGTTGAGTAAGAACACCATTTCAAAAAGCTACTCAAGGAAAATACTGAAATTTATTCTAAGACAGAAATAATTCTATTTATCATTTTTCTTCCTCACTTCTTTGCTATTTAAAATATTTGCATGAAAATGGGATCTTTATTTCCCAAGAGTTTGTCAGCTGCTCCTGATATGATATAATTTCCATGGATACCAATTCTATGTGATGTTGCAAGCATGCAACTAAAGGATAAGGAATAAGGAAGAGAGAAATCAACTGCTTTATTCTTTTATTCCTACATAGCTTTTGAGTAACTCCATGAACAAAACCTAAAGCTTTATCTAATCGACTCATCACCCACACAAATAACCCACTTAGTGCCTCTCCTTTCCAAGCCCTCTTGGAAAAATGTCCCTGGTTATTTAAGTGTGTCCAGTCTTTCAAATATTATCTGCTATTCAATGAGAACAAAACTCAGGACTTCAGAAGGTGACAGATAAAAAAACCCATAATTTTAATTTGCATTTTTTAAAGCTAAACTTTTAAACTTGCTAATTCAGAAATTTAAGTGGCAGATTTCTCCATTAAAAAAAATCTTGGTAACATATTACTTTCACTGACTAATAACAAAGAATTAAAGTTACAATAAAAATTTACCTAATAAAGAGGGCAGAAATAACAAAAGAAAAGAACAAGTTACAAAATGTACTTTTTCATCAGTAAGTATGGCAATTTAGTGTAATGTGCCTGAGCAACTACAAATGACTGAGTTACTTCACAGTCTGATGTGGATTTTGATACCTGTGTCTTTTTAAAAATAACTTGAATAATATGTTATCTTTCACTTAAAGCCATTTCTAATAGTAGGGTTTGGATGAACAAATTTTCTCATTTTGTAACTATACAAAAAACATTTTTCAGATAAGCTTGTTCAGACTATGACCTTGGGATTTCAATTTAGCTCAGAAGAGAAATGTCCACAAGCAAACAGCAGAGTAGGCAGAGAGAACTGTAGTCTCTATTCATCCAAGGAACCCTGATGTGACTCACAGGCAAGTCCTTGCAATATTTTGATGGTTAGTTCTTGCCTAACCTATGCAGATGCAGAAAGACAGTCATAACTATAAAGCCTTTACCATTACCTATGATGCATCTTTCCAATATCTCAAAGGAAAGGAGACCTTTCACAGGGATGGAAACACACACAAGGAGATCAAGAAACTTGGCCAATGTCAAAGGCAGGGTTGGGAACAGAGCTATGAGAGGGGTCCCACTGGAGAGCACTAACCACTGAAGCACAGTCCTGGTTCAAGGGTGGTCAGAGAATGGCAGCATTGGGAATTTCTCTCTCAATGTATTTTTCCTAATAACATCTCCTCCAGCATCTCTCAAGTCACTCCTTAGTTGCACTTTGCAAACAAAATCAAGCTTCTCTACCAGCAGCTAAAAGTTACTGACCCCTCAGTCTCCCCTCTAAGTTTGGTTTTATTTATCCTAGGCTCAGGCAGCACACTGAGGGACAGCCACAAAAAGCCTCCCTGTAGCTTGCAGGCTCCTGCCTAGCAAGCCCATTCACTACCTGAGAAGAAATGGGTGTTAACCCTCAGCACGCACTGAGGGAAAGCTCTCTCCCTTCTGCCATAGAAGGTGCAGTGTGAATGTTCAATGCAAACACCAGGCTGGGGTGACACAGGTTGGCTGCTGCACAGCCCGCAGGGCAGACAGTGTCCTCCAGGTTTCTAGTGTCCTCCCAGAAACTGAAATTCAAGTTATGCATGCTCTGCATCACAGAGGCAAGGCTTGAAGTATGCAATTCCTGTTCATTCTCTACTTCTCAGTAGCCTTAACATTATCTCTAACCTAGAGATAAACTTTAAAAAAAAAACAAAACAAAAACTTCGCTCATCTGTCAAGTCTCATTGCCTGACATCAAGGAGATCAATCTGCCTTCCTTAAACTCAGCTCCTGGCTCTTTCGAGAGGCTTCCCTTTATAGATCTTGGTCTCCTAAGCTCCTCTCTACAGCCTGTCTCCCCTGCTGCATCCTTCAACAGATTTTTTCAAATCAGAACAGACAACTCATATAGGCTGACATGCTTTTTGCAGTGCTCGCTGCTCACACTGGAATGCTACTACCCAATTTGCAGGCATTCCTGGGCACCAAAGCAGAGGAGAGTGGGGATGAGAGGTGTCTGCTACATGTGTAGAGGCATGCACCTTGGAAAGGATTTTTTTTCAGTACTCAGTAAAATTACATGGGTGAGGAAACTCATAAACATTATTTCCAGAGAGTTTTAAGCACCAAGACCAGAAGATGTCTGTGGGATAAAAAAAAAGTAAAAGGAAAACAAGAAAAGACAAAAACATCCCCCTGATGTTACCAGAATCTGCCCTCTCTTATGGAGATTTTTCTTTAGAAAAAAAACACATTTGAGTGTGTGAATGCATGCTCTCTCTTGAGTGCCAAATTCTCAGAAACATCATTCATCTTACTAGATATTTCCTCTCTGCCTGAGGTGAAGCAGTTAGTTCTGTGCACCTGATTCTGGTAGTTATGCTTTAACCTTAAAAAGTAATCAAAATAAACCAAAAGTGAAGCTCAAATTCCACACAGTTACTTCACCTTTTATAGAGAGATACCTGTTAGAGAAAACTGTGACCTGAAACAGCTCTCCTTTTGCTCTTCCTCAGTCCATTGGCAACCCCACTAGGGATATGTAAAGAGGACACCTTAGTTACTTTAGTTTAAGCTAAAAGTGCATTTAAAATCAATCCGGGTAATGTGTAGCCTCACTTGAGGGCAGAATCTCAAATCAGAATATTTATTACTGAGCTGTAAAGGTGCATTTTTGCAGACTTTGTCAAAAAGGAGATATTTGAATGCCAATAGGGACATCAGGCTTCATCTCTTTATAGGCCCTGGCTCAGGAAAGAATGTAAGCTTTAGCCCTACTGACTTAAAGGATAGTTAAGCACATATTTTACATTCTGTCATGATCAAGAAATATGTAATACTATACTCATGTTAGCTGCAAGGGGAATATACACACTTACTTATACAGGCTACCTGGCTCACTTCAAAGGATGATTATGACTTTTCTTGCACTCTAAGCTATGATCAACAGAAAAGGAACTGGCCAGGAGAGAACAATGGAATCTGCCCATTAAGGTTTTTGTTCAAACCAAATATACGAAAGTACCATTATGCCTCACAGCAAGAGCCATCCCAGACATTTTGCTTGGTGGAAAAGGACCTGGAGGTGCTGGTTGACAGCTGGCTGAACATGAGTCAGCAGCGTGCCCAGGTAACCATGAAGGCCAACGGCATCCTGGCCTGTATTATATATATATAATATATAAATTTATATTAAAATATATAAAACAGTGTAGCCAGCAGGACTAGGGAAGTGATCATTCCCCTGTACTCAGCATGGGTGACGCTGTACTTCAATCCTGTGTTCAGTTTTGGGCACTCACTACAAGACAGTGAGGAGCTGGAACAAGTCCAGAGAAGGGCAATGGAGCTGGTAAAGGATCTGGAGCACAAGTCTTATAAAAAGCAGCTGAAGTTGTTTAGCCTGGAGGAGACTGATGGGAAAACCTTATACCCCTCTATAACTACCTGAAAGGAGGTTGTAGTAAGGTCGGTGTCAGTGTCTTCTCAGAGGCAGCAAGGGACAGGATGAGAGGGAATGGCCTCAAGTTGTGCCAGAGGAGGTCTAGATTAGACATTATGAAAAAAAAATTTCATGTAAAGGTTTGTAAAGCATTGGAAGGGGCTACCCAGGGAAGTGGTGGATATGGCTCTTGAGGGCACAGTTTAATGGTGACCCTGGTGGTAGTGCTGGGTTGATGGGTGGACTTGATCTTTAAGGTCTTTTCCAACCATAACAACGCTATGAATTCTATGATCAGTGACCTTTCTCTAGGCTTTTCAGCCCTGGGTTCCTAGGACCCCAAAGGCCCCAGGCACGTGCATCTTGCTGGGCACTGATCTGGCTCATACAGCAGCATTTCCAACCAGGAAGATGTACCAGCCTGAGCAATGAGGGGAAGAGCACCATCCTACCTGAACCAAGCCATGCCCCAGGAGAGAACTGTCCTTGAAATAGAGATGCTCACCATGACTCCCCCACTGTTCTCCACACGACATGACCCTGGGAAAGCAGCTGTAGTGCTGCAAGACCCCACACTTCAGGGAAGGGCTGTGGAAGAAGCAGAGAGCCACAGCTCTGCCAGGTGGCCAACAACCTGTGTTGCTTCTGGCATGTTCATGCCACTTCTGCCACACAGTCCTCTTGCTGACGTCTCTGCAAAATCCCTTGAGGGAAGGAGGCTCTGGAAGAGGTGGTGGGAGCTGCAGGAAGAGACAGTGAGAGCATGCACAAGAGCAGGGAGGGGAGAAGGAAGCAGCAGTAAAAACTGGAAATCCCCAGGGGCTACTGCAGTGTTAAATCTGTTGCTAAGTTTTGTTTTCGGAGTAGAGATGCTGACCCTCGGTGGCATAGAGTCACCCTCCTTCACAATCCCCCAGGATACTGACTGTCCATGGAGCAGAGTCTGTAGGCCAGCTGCATCAAGCCTGTATGGGGATTTCAGTGTACTCCCATAAACTAACCACAGTGTTCTCTTGGTGGCCAAGCATACTAGAAGCACTTGCAGAGCCTGTCAAATTCATAAGACAATTACTCTAGTTAGCACCAGAAAAACAGATTTTTGGCATACATGTTCTCTAGCCACCTTGAAGAGTTCCTTCAGTTTAGAACAGGGTTGTCTCACAAATTCAGGATTTCCAACTTCCTTCTTACTCTAGTTATTTCATTCCAAATTTCTTTCCTGCTCTATTTACAGACACCTTCCTTTGGCCTTGAAGAGCTTGATAGGTAACAGACCTCTTACACAACCATGCACTTCTTTCGTCTCTTCCTTTCATCCCCAGACTTCAACATCACATCACAAAGTTGTGTTGTGGAAGACTTACTACACCTACTCTCCTTCCCCTCAGGGCAAGTCTCCAAGCACCAGCCAACTCTCTTTTACAATGTTTCCACACCTAAGAAGCTTTTGGTTTTTCTCCTCTAGAAGACAGATAAGCAATGTTACAGTAATGAGTGTATTCATATAGGCTAAACCATTCATGATATGGCTGTTTGCTACAGTATGATGTCTCCAGTTGTCACAGAAACATTTCTTGCCCATGGTATTAATTAAAAAAAAAAAAAAGATATCCATATCCAATATAATTAGTCACTCTTGAAAAAAAAAAAGAATACTTTGAATACAAATTCCTGGCATCTGAATTGAAGCTCTTTAGCAAAACTTGTCAGTGCTTCAAGAAATAAATATGAAAACCATACCACAAACACTAGATGCATTATTATTAGTATCTTTAATAACAGTAGAAAAATTAAGGTGCCATATTGTTTACAACACAAAATTAAAATTTTAATTTCAATCAGTCCTGTTTACTCAGCAACAGTCTGATTAGCAGTCAGAGTTGATTGAACAGTGGAGGAAAGAAAATCCTCCCACAAGAAGATATGCCACACAAAAGACTCCAGCACGAGTCAACAAGCAGCAACAGCAGAATTACACAGCCAGCTGTAGAACGTACTCAAGTCTGGCAAACCAAGACATAACTTATGCCACTGAAGAAGTGATTTGAATATATTTTGTTTCCTCTCCTTTGGTGTAGGGAGCCTTACTGAATATTTGCACGGCAGAATTGAAGTACACATTAGCTTGAAACAATGGAGGAATAGGGAGGTAGAGAATGGAGTAAGAAATCCCAGGAAACCGCAGGCAATTGCTTCTTTATTATGCATATTTTGCTGCTGGAGCACATTATTCTCATTCTCCTCAGGGCAGGGTTTGTTAAGAGTACAGTAAATAATTTCAACAACTAAAAATCCAGCACATTGAGCTTGATTTTTTTTTTTCTTTTGCCTCATATTTGGCAGAGGGAGTACCCTAGCAGAGGCTAGATTTTCCAGCACAAATCTTGATGGCTACACAACCAACGCTGGTTTCCTACTCCACCCCCTACTCCTTAATTCCTTCTAAAAGAAAAAAAGGAAGAAAAAAAAAAAAAGAGGCACAAAACAAATTACCGTAATTCGTGTACCCTGTCACATATATCTCCATTTTAAGTGTTGCCCTTCTGCTGCACAGTTCACAGAGAAATGCTGCCCTTCCAGTTTGTTTTTCAGACTGATGGGCAGCTGCCCTCCCGCCACAATTATCTGGTGGTGCCTTCAAGGCATAGAGCTGCCCAAGGAACCTTCCTCCTGGGATACCTCCTCAGCAGGGAAAGGGTTCAAAGCTCAGCCGCATCAGTGCCTTTGAAGCATTCAGATGACATAAATCCACTGCTCCTGAAGATGAGCAATATTAGGAAACAAGCTGCTGTGATTAAGCTCTTACTCCAGCAAAAACAAAAATCAAATGCTGCACTCTTCCGTACCTTGATTAACCACATGCTTCATTAAAGCTTTCACTGCTGTTTAACTGAGCTGTAAATGCCAGGAAGACAGTGCGTTTTCTGAATGAGGCTGAGACAGTTTATGAATTCTTTCCCCTACCCCTTTCTCCTTTTCCTCCCCTCATTTCCTTCAAGCCAGAGAAAGTAAACAGGTGAGTTAAGTGTAAAAGGAAAGGAATGTGGATTTAAAAGTTTCACAGAGGGTTTTCTTAGTCTGTCAGGTATGTTCAACACTTTTGCACTGTGCCTTTCAGTAGTTCTCAAGGGTAAGAGTACAGAACAGATGCAGACTAAGCACTTGAAGTAAGTTTTACCCCTCTGTTCTCAAATCAGAGAGGGTTTTACATTAGATAAACCTGGATTTTAAAGTGAAGGGAGAGAAATCTGCTAAAAGAGGCTTTAGTGGTGCAAACCCTTTGAGCCATCACCACTGAAGAGAAAGAGCTGGTCCCTCAGACTTTCAGCCCTCTATTATATACATCCTTTTCTTACCTACAACTGAGAAGAAACACCTGCAAGTAAGTGGCTTTTCAGCTCCGGTCACTTCTGTACTTCATCCTTCAGTGCTCCTAGCACAGCAGCAACCAAAACCCACCCTGCCAGATTACTAGAGCACTGCTTGCTGCTCCTTCATGAGTCATGCTGCTCTACAGCAGCTTCCCGGCTCCCTGAAGCCCACCTGCTTCCCACAGGCCCAGCTGCACCTCATAAACTTGTCCCAGGCCCCCAGGTGAGAATTAACCCCAGCCCCCTGCAACTGCTGCTACAGGGAGATCAGGTGAGGCCTCCTCTGTGCTTTGTTCCACCTGACTTGCATAAAAACTCCCATTACCCAGCTTCAGAAAGAAAAGTCAGGGGTGGCAAGTCAGAATTTTCTGCTGTTTTGGTCACTCTCAACAGCTTAAAATCCTTGCAAGATTCATTTTGTTAGCTGATGAACTACTACAGCTTCCGCAGTTATGTACACAGAGCTTTAGGGCTGAACAATGCACCAGAAGAGCTTTTATTGCCAAGGTTATCATAGGCTACTTTGGAAATCAGAACAATTGTACTGGTCACAACACACTTTTTGTTACCTTTGTGAAAATATTCCTAAAATACAAAGCAATAAAATGCTCAGTCAGTGATCAAAGCTTCAAAGATGAAGATTATGCTTTTACTCAGTATGCCAGCCTTTGAAATCATCCTTTCTTAAATGAAATTTATGTAAATAAGATTGCTAGTTCCTTGGGTTCTCTGACAGGGGAATGGAATAATATTTATATGGAAAATCTAGATGATGGCAGGATTTAGATTTAACTGTTAAGACAGACTTATATTGAACTGCATATGTGATTGTGATTTCTTCTTCTCATTAACACTCCTGCAGTAACTATGGAAGTGCTTCCCAGAGTCTCCTTTCAGATTCCTGTACATGGCTTTTCAAGCACTCAGTAACAAAGCCTCAGGCTGTAGTCACCTCCCCTGCCCCCAGCAGACTGTATGGGTGGTTTACCCTGGTGCTGGCGGCCACAGAAGTGCCTCTGAAGTTTCACTGCAGTGAACCATCAGGCTCAATGGGCCAATGGTTCAAAGTCGAGCTATGGAATGAGCTGATGGACACACGATGGAGTGCTGCTCCAGGAACAGAACAACTACCTGCTGGATGGGTGGCTAGTGAATGGAAGGCATCTTTTAAAGTGAGGTCCCCATGGACCCTTCTGTCCACTGTGTGGATCCTGTTGCCATGCCCTTGCTGCTGAGAAGGCATGTCAGTAAACATCAAGGATTGGAATGGATGACCAGAATGGCTGCAGAAGCTCTGTTCTTGCAGACACGTACCTGGACAAGGCCTGAGCTACTCTATCTAACTAGTAAGTCAACAGTGCTTTCAGCAAGTGGCAAGATTAAATACCCTCATAGAGGTCCTTCCAGTCTAAATGTTTCTATTCATCTTGAACTTCAGGAGCAGAAACATAGTTTACTGTATTTACCCGTTTTCTTTGTTTCCTCTAAAAATTATTCTTTATTTAGAAGTCAAAGCAGTATCTCCTCAACTATTAAACCCAAAAAGAAGCAAGAAGCATACAGTGTTTTAGACATGCACAGAATAAGGATTGAAATGTCAAGATCTGCTCTAAAACATCAACTTCAAACGAAGCATGTGTTCTCTCAAGAATTATGCACAAGCATTTTCCCTTTCCATAAAGTTGCCCTGGAAATTTGAGTCCACTTACTAGCCTGTGTCAACTGACAATTACTCTGACATCTTGTATATGTACCTCTACCAGATCAAAAAAGGATCAGGAGAAATTTAAAATCCTATTCTCCAGTACTGCTTTTTTACACAAATAGGACAGTCCTGGGGAAACAAAAAAGAAAGTCATCATTAAAAAAAGTGCTTTCCTAAAAACATAGTATCAAAAGCTTGACATTAAAATAAAGTAACCAGAATCATAATGCATAGATCTTTTATGTCTGAACTTAGATCAGCAATTATCTATGAAGAAAACAATTCTGCTCTCAAACCCCAAAATTCTGATTTTTCTCAACCCTCCATCCCAATGTCAGACACTTTTAAGTCAAAATGCTTCTACTTACTAATTCAGGCCAAAGAAAAAGATGTGCGTAAGCTGGTTTAGTGACATTTTATTAAAGTAATTTTTCAGGCTTCACCCTCCCCCTACGTATATGTGCAAATTTCTCCTTCTGGCCCTAAGCTACAGACTAATTCTGAAGTGGAAAACAGTTGTAGGAAAAAGAGAAACTCAAATTATTTTATAAATGGACACATAATACATTACAGTGGTCCCTTTAGTAGTCAAATGGTTCATGAACATTATACTTTATGTAATATCACAAATGCAAAAAATGTGCTTTCCATATGATTGCAAAAACAGCAGCACTCTGGAGCCAAGCGCATGACTTAATATTATAATAATGAGTCTACTTCAGTGTAGTGGATTTTAATAAGACTTTAATAATACTGGTATGAAGCCAAATTACATAATGTCCCAAAATATGAAACAAGGCTTTTATAGAGAAAATAAAAGCTCATTGAAATATAACATTAAAAAACCAAAACCAACAACAAAACAAACAACCACCAATGTTATCTAAACAAAGCCATTAGGCATATTTAATTTTTAAAAATCAAATTAGAGAAAAAGAACTCAAATCTATTCCCAGATCTCAAGATAAAATTAAAAAGGATATTATTTTAGGCAACATTTATGAAAATGGAGGTACTATGTCAGCACTTTGAAACAAGCTAACACCATAATTACCTCTTTTGGCACAGATATGGATTGATTATCTCCAATTTCTCTCAAAGGACAAAATATGATTCAGTTACCTTACAGGTTGAGTTTAAGACTAAACTATGCTGGATTATCTAGAAACCACTTAAGACTAACAGAATTATTTTCTTCTACACATGAAAACAAACTCCAAGTAAGAGTCCCAAAGGTAAAGAGCCAAATTATTTACTCCTTCAACCCCCTCCAGTTCTGGAATCTTGGGGGAAACAAGGACTTAAAAGCACCTGTAAAGCTCAGTCAGGCATGGACAATTCTCTGAACATCTTTTTCTCTCACCCTTCCCCAGGTATGGCAGTGTTACATAGCAATTAAAAGAAAAATCAGTATTTTGACTGTTGGATAACACATGCAGAATGCCACATGTTCTTAAAGCTGTAAAACTTTTTAAATATTAGTGTTAAACTAGTTGGAAGATCAACATTTGCATGGATAACGTTTTTTGTCCTTTATTAGGATCAACTGTTTAGATCCACATATCCAACAGAGAGATCAACATATACTAGCATATTCCAACACGCTACTGGTGCATACTGCTGCTGAACTGAGCCTAAATCAACGCTGACAGCCCATCAGAGCATGTGGTATGAATATGAGAAGAATCAGAGCAGTTTTCATCAACTATATTGTCTCATCTACGTGTCTTCACTTTTTAAGCAGTTTTGATAAAGGCATAAGAAAATTTTTAAGTAGATTTTGATTCCACATGGCAAGGTGAAGTGAGGGGGACATTTTATGCCTTGGATTTCTATAAGTCTACTTTAGCTAGAGATGCCATTAAAAAGTTGCAAGTAACTTCAAGATGAAACGCATTAGCAGCTTTTTAGAAAAGGATAATCGTATTCTTCTAAAGACTTAATGAGACATAATTCACAGAAGCTTTTGATTTGGTCTACTGTTAATTGAATCAAAGTCGATGATGATCTTGTTACACTTTGGCTTGAATTCCCTAAAAAAAGAAAAAAAAAACACCAACCAGATATTAGTTAGTAAGTAGTTAAAACATTTTGCTTGCTTTAGTTCCAGCTAAATTTTTGAAGTAATAAAAAGAAAAAAACCCACATCTTTGGATTCACATAGTTTTCTTCACCATGGGAGCCAATTATAGTGCACCATACTGAGAGAAACCTGGACAAGAAAGACTAAGACAAAAAGACGCATGGGGTGGGTTAGCCTGTACATTCTTCAGCTATTGGAGTTTATAAATTACCCAGGAGTCAAAGGACTTTTAACAACTTAGCTGCAGGTGCTGGCATCATGTTACCAGGGCTGGGATTTTTGTTCATATGTATTAATATTTCAAATATTTTTAATATATATTTACAGATCTAGGTACACATATAAGTATCCAGAAAAAAATTTAAATATACTGTATGCATATGGATCTATAAAAATCCTGGGAGTATATTTTGATAATATTGATATTTCAATCATTTTTTTCCTGCCAAATTTTCAAAACCACTTTCAAACTTTGTGTCAGTATATTAAAATATTTTTGTGCTAGGGGAATAGATCACATTATGCATCATATTGGGTAAAAACCAAACTAGTTAAGAGGGAATAATTTAAAAATTGTAACTTTAGAACAGTAAAATTAATACTGCCACAAAATGTTTCCTTTTATTATCATTAGAGCATCTGCTACAGCAATTAGCTAGCAAGGTATTTAGGGACCCAGAATATATTTTCCAATCTATCAGTAAACAAAAGATTATGCAAATAGTGTGGATTTAGTGCCTAATTAAGCTCTGCAGTTCAGTTCAAGAGATTCATTAAGTACCACCTACATCCTTAGCAATCGATACAAGGATAAGTAACAGTCAACACAGAAAAGCACATGCTGCTGACCACAGAAACTCTGAATGCTTTGTCCAGAATAGCAATCTGAAATACAAAAAACATTTCTCACCCTGGAGAAGTTACAAGATTTGACTTGCAAGAGAATGATTTATGCTTCTTAGTCAAATAGTCTTAGTAGACAGGAAATACACTGAAGGACTAAAACTGAATTTCAAGTACTGATGTGTTTTTCCACGGATGTTTCTTAGCCCAGTAGGTATCTTTCATCCTAAAATTTTATCTGTCAGAATTGTTATGTTTGCAAATTTTTCAAAGCCTTTATATTAATATTGTAAAACTTTTTAGTGTTGCAAAGCCTCCCTGACTGTGTAATTAGCCTCACCCACAGCATGTTACTCCTATCCAACTCGCTGTTGAACAGATTGTCTTTAGGTAACTCTGTCAGTGTCTTTAAAAAGCCCACTCTTCAAACAGTTTTCAGATTCTCATTACTTTATTCCAGGTTTTACACTTTTCTCACAAAAAAAGGATGACCAAAGAATATGGCAAAGTTATAGGCACTACAAATTAATTTTGGGTGGCTGGTTTGACACCTTCCCAAATTGACTCCAATCAAAAGATACTAAAGTTTCAATAAGGATTAGGTTATTCACAAAGAAAAAAAAAAATCAGCTGGTCATTCCAGTCCAGCTCATATGATCATAAAATGATTCAGGCTCTAAGGGAGTTCTGGAGATCATCTTGCTCAAAGCAGGGTCAACAATGACTCTCTTGAATACAATGTAACAACCATCACGTTTGCAATTTCACTTGAATTCTAGAACAGAGTAATTTTCTCATACAAATGTTACAAAATTGAAATATAACCCTACAGAAGGTAAAATAATGGTGCAACAGTCTGCCAATCCAGTATCTTTTAACAGAGTAAGGCCATCGACAACTACCACAGAGGAGTAAAGTGCTGCACTATGCAAAGAAGAAAAACTTCTGCCTTAAAGTTGGTCTCTTTTACACACCATTTTTTCTCCTTTTCAAAGTAAAAATAAAGTTAATTCAAAGTTCTCTCACCTGTATGTAATACCTGCCAAATCAAACATCCGCCGTGCAGCTGTCATTTCTGTAGTGTCATGATACTTGTCAGACATAAAAATAACTTCCTTTATGCCTAAAGGAGTAATACAGAAAGTATGTTAGAATTACAAGGGGAAAAAAATAGTAACATCTGGTGCACAAAATCAGAAAAGGCAGCATTCACCCACACGCTCTACAACTCCTTGGTACACCTCTATTTATAGATGTATGCTGTCTCAAATTGCTGAATGATCTATGCCTGAATTACCTAGGCAGGGGAGAAGCATAAAAGCTTCAAAAAAAGAATTCATGAGGTTTCAGAGCCTATCAACATCTTCCTGTGTTTGCCAGACAACATGAATATCAATACATTGCAATTTAGTGCTGATCTAAGTGCATAAGGAAAAGAATGAGTGACTACATTGAGAACAAGGAGCCCATCTACCTTGAAGACAATTTGATTTCAATTCTACAAATAAGACACTTGTGGCACAAATGCAGAATACCATCATCTTTCCCTCTTCACCTCTCTTGATTTCAAACTTAACTGAACCAAAATAACGAAGAATTCTGTTTGCTACTTTCTCCCTAGATTGCTGTGGCCACTAGTAGTGAAACTCCCAAGAACAGTAATCCATGTTGGGATAGCATGACTTCACTCAGTGAGCAAATAAATGCTAGTTTAAGCAGGCAT
Organism: Formicarius rufipectus; assembly: GCA_013399695.1. Lineage (NCBI taxonomy): Eukaryota > Metazoa > Chordata > Aves > Passeriformes > Formicariidae > Formicarius > Formicarius rufipectus. The sequence continues at coordinate 542,046 of VXAU01003163.1, forward strand.
TTTTACAGAACTGAAGCCTGCTGCAGATACTGCCTAACGTGAAAAAAGGAGACACATTTAGGCCAGCACACTTGCTGCAGTGGCACAGATTTATAACAATTGTAATGAAAGACATAATTAAAGTAGGATCACAGAAGTCTTACGACATTTATGAGAAAAGATATTTTAAAATCTTCAAATATCTACCGTGCAACACATTCAAATTAAAATTTCATGTATATACTCCCAACAGACCTTTTGTCATGCAGAAGTTTATTTCTTTCTGCCCTATTCTATTCAATGTGTCAGAGCACAGTCAAATTGACAGTAATTATATGCAAAGCCTGTGTTGTTCTTTGGCAGCTCCTGGTCTAAGAAGTTACAAACCTAAATTAGAAGTACGATTAGAATCACAGAAGATGCAATTAGCACTGGATAAATTTGGCACCATTCAGATGCACAAAAACCCACAAGTTGCATCTTACAAAGTTGACAGTGCAATTAATTTAGATCTAAGTTCACTAATTCAACATCAAATATGTCTATAAGATACCAATGAGCCGGCAGCACTGCAACCCTGAAAAATCAAGCTGGCACTACTGCTTACCTGCCTGAATGATGAGCTTTGCACATTCATTACATGGAAATAAGGCAACATACATGCTGCAGCCATTCACATCAGCTGAGTTTTTGTTCATGATGGCATTCAATTCGGCGTGGCACACTGATTAAACAAGAAAAGAAACAATTCATAATAACAATCATTAAAATAAATCAGTTAAATGAAAATTAAAGTGTTACAATATAACTGCTTATACCTTTTGAAAGGCAAATAGCTTGCACAGCTTGTCATAAAGGGCAGAGGAAGAAATAAAAGCAGAAATACCAATATCAATGAAGGTCAATTGTTCTGACCAGGCTGCTGATTAGTAATGATATCATTAAATGCATTAGCATTGCCATTTGCTAACACCTATAGCAGGCAACAAAGCCGTAGGCTGTGGGCCAAGCAGTTGCAACCATCCTAAGTGAAGCAATATCTCACAGCTCCACAACTCTCTGGAGTATCTAATTGCCAGTATAAAACAGCTCATTTATGTGTTTACATGCACAGATAAGAACAGTCTTATGGTTGTAACAGTGCGCTGTGCACTCTTAAAGGCAGGAGAATCATGAAGTAAAACTGAGCAGCTCTGTCCTCTGGGTCTCAGAATGGCTCAGTGCTACTGCATGATTCTCTCACCCACAGAATACACAAGACACACTCAACCATAAAAATGTCCCAGCTTTAATATTAAACTGACTTTACTGCTCATTAAAAGGTGCCAGACTTCCCAGGCAGGAAAACAAAGTCCTGTGTTTCTCCATGGATTTGAGACAGGCCAGGTAGCAACAGACCATCCTGCCTTATTCCACCATAACACAACAGCCTTTTCTGGACAGACGGCACCTTAGAGTTTGTGTTTCCAAGGCACACATCAACAGATTATCTAGTGTGTTACCAACACAGGTGAGAAGAGCACAGTTTCCGTGTCATCCACAACGAACCTCTGAAAAAAACATTAAGATCTCTGTGAGAACTTCCTGTTTACTCCTAGGAATAACAGCACGTTGCATAATTTATATATCTACCTAGCAAGAAACTGTGTGCCTGCCCTGACTTTATAAACAGATGCTGAAGTGAGGTGTGGGTCTGAGCACGTTTAGAGAAAACATTGAGTTTTTCCACTCATTGTTTTGAAGAACAGGCTTTTAAAAGAGCCATTTTCCTCTCCCTTGTGTCCATGCAAAAAATTAAAACAAAGTTTCATAGCACAACTTCATGGTAAACTTGGTACCGTATGCTGACCTCTGTGTGAATGATCTCACCACACAAATAACTGAGTGCAGTACCTTCAACATGCAGGAATCCTTGCTGAATGGAAATGTTTTCCGTATGCACTAAATGTCTACCTGGAATTGTCTATGTAACAGCTAATGCACTACAGATTTACAGCCTAGCTTACTGCACACTAACTTTCTCATGCACACGAGTCACAAAGGACCAAACACTTGCTAAAGTAAGCTCAGTATTGGCTTCTACTATGCCCATGTTATGCTGTCCACATACCTTCTCATAACCAGTAAAGCCAGAAACTAACACAAAAAAATAGGAAATTAGAAAAAAAAAAAAAAAGAAACCAAATGCCAAGCACCATCACATAAAGGTTTCTTTTATTATTATTACTGTTTCTATTTCAGCTGCTAAGGGGTCACACTGTATTTTAAATATATGCTATTAAGTGTAAGATAGACAGTTACATGAACCTATACATTTAGAAAATCTGGAAAATATGTTGAACTCCAAGTATACTACTAAGTTACAACAATGTTATGTAGCCTTCACAATAAATACTCAGAGAATTACTTTTCTGGGGTTACAGAGGATTGAGTGAAAACGAGCGTCATTATTTCAACCACTGGAAGTAGGTTATGTCAACAGAACAGAAACATTATATTCTAGGCAGCAGCCTAAAATATCAATGGCCCCCAGAAAGAAGGATGTTTTCAAAGGCTCACAGAACTAAAACCCCCCAAAACTAATTCCTTCAGTAAATACTCTTCCTTCATTAAAACTCAGTTTCATTATTAGTACTGCAGCAAGTTTCCTTCCTGCACTGATGAGAGAGAAAGGTTCTTTTGGCAGACTTCTACAAGCTTTCAACAACAAACCTCTTCCCAAGAAAAAACAAGATCAGGCCAAAAATAATTTATAGAAGATAATCCGCTGGAGAAAGGGAAAAAAAAAAAAACAACAAATTTTGCTTCCAGACCATCTGAACACAATCTAACATTAAGAATGATTACAACTCTCCAGTGTGGACAGAAGACACAGGGATAGCAATAAGAAACAGACTAATCATTCCAAGACAAAAACTACTCAGGGCTCCAGGAGATCCAGCAGGCTTCCGTTTCAAATCGAAAAGGAGGTGTGTTTTTGATGCACACAGTAGCCTAATCAAGTGTTCCCTACTGAACTTACTGCAGAAAGTAGAACGGGACTAGAACTTTGCACTGATTCTAGAAGTCATCTTTTTCCATCCAGTGTTACTTTTTTTAGTCTACTGGGCAATTAAATACAAAACCATTTTGGCTCAGTTGCTGTGACTTCTCACAATATTCTGGGGAACTATCATTACACATATCTTTGTTTTATACATTTCCCTGGATATCTGCTACTGGCCCCTGTAAGGGATATTATGCTAGATGATCCTTAAGAAGGTGTGGGCATCAGACAAATATTTTTAGACCTTATCCCATCACTCTTAATTCCCTCTCACTCCTATTCACCTCTCTCTGACAGACAGGCATCGATAAGATAGTCTATTAACCCCCAGATTTTTCTTATAGACCTATCAAACTTTGTTAGGAGACAAACCAAATCCAAGAGTCAAAAATCTCTCTTTTTCATGATTAACAAATTTACATTTGGGGTGTTATGAAGTTTTCTAATCTGTTAAGAGCTCCTGCTAATTGTTACAAATTGTTCTCTCTGAGATAGTAAGAAGCTAACTTAAAATAACCTTTCACAGGTGCACTGTATTCAGAACTCTGAAAACTATATTTAAGCTGACTTATCAGTTTCTAGCAAAACTAAGAATTTTTACAATACCCTATGAGGGGCTCCAGAGTTGTTGTTTGTTTGTTTTGGGTTTGGTTTGTTTTGGGTTTTTTTAAATAATATTCACGTACAGACAGCATAATAAGTCTGCAACACTAGTTTCCATTCTGGAAAAGTGGCTTGAAAAGTATTCTCAAAAGGCTTCATTAGCTGAAGAAATAACCATGCAATAAGAAGTTAAGTGTGTGTTCTGACATTCCCACCACCTGCTACTATATTCATGAGAGGGGAAAAAAAAAAAAAAGGCAGATGAATGACTGCTTAATTACTGTTAGTATTAATTGCCAATGTTTCTATCTCTTCTCATCGCATACTGGTTTGTGCATATATGAGGTAGCACTCATCCTTAAACCCACCTGTAAATAAGAGACCCCTACTTGCCCTCTAAATGGTAATTCTTCAGGATTGGACACTTAACATGAACATGTTCTCAGTGGGTTGCAGAGTAAGAAGCACACTTCCCATCTACTAAAAGTATTACAACTAGAAATTTTATAAGAACCACATGACTAGTCAAAGTATTTCTTAATACTGTTTAAAGGCTTACATGCTTCATGAACAGCATGGTAGGGACCACCATAACTTTAAAGAAGCCGTCAGAGGAAGGGCTAGGGGGAATGACTTTTCAATGCTATTAATTACTAACTGAGCCAGGCTAGGAATTTTGAGAAAAAATGTGCACTAAATATGGTGTGACATTTGAAAAGAGTACATTTCAATGCATATAAATTGTCACACAGCAAGTTTTGACTGAACTATTAACATAAGTCTTTACATTGACAAAGTAACCAACTTGACAAATATTATGGGTTCTCAGTACAGATGCATGGTAATAGCACAGCATTCTTCAACATAAACCTGGCACAGAAATGGATACTGGGAGTTCTGTAATTTGGCCCACTTCAGTCTCTTGGTAAAATCTTCACCTTTTTGTGTTCAGCCTTTGTCCACCCATCTTTGTACAAGCTCCACCTATCAGTTATCCTTTACTTGCAGGATATCTGACATTGAACACAGTAAGAATAATGGAAGGTATCAAAATACTCATTAAAAGCATGGAATCTGGAGAGACAACCATTGAGAACAGTGGTTGGTAAATCTGGAGTTTGTACAATGACATTCTTTTTCAATCTTTCTCAAAGTGTAAAGATAGTTGCTAGTCACTGCATTAAGGGTAGGCAGGACAGTGATGCTGGGCTGACACCGCCCTAAACCCTTCCTGCTGGTCTCTTTCTTGCTCTGTGTTCTGGAGAAGAGCAGTTTCTGTGGTCAGGGCACAGAGGCAAAGATAACACCCCTAGATTTTGTTGGGAGTCCTACCCCCTTCAGATTGCAGTAAGAAAAATGGAACAGTCCCAGCTGTTATTTCTTCCACAAATAAGGAGAACTGGGAAGCGAAGATGGGAACCACTCAGCTCATTTGTGAACATCACAAAAACAGCCAGGGTCAGATTAGAGAAGCCCCTCTCAAAACCTGGGCAGCATTAAGCTAATCCACCCTATTTCCCAGTTCCTCCCATTCTGCTCCAAGTTGGTTCTACTCTCAGCAGAGCACAGAGCCATTTCTTAGTGGGCAAGCAGAACAAAACAAATTATTCTTGGTGTTTCCAAATCTCCAAACTTACAGATTTGATGTATGACATCAGAATTGGACAAAAATCCACGCAGGACAAGAATAAGTGGAGTACTCCATGAGTAAGTGGCGACTGTCTCCTATAGATTCCCTTTCCAGCTGAAGTCTCAGCTTTACACTGCAAACTGTACAGGGAGCATCACACCTCTTCACAGTGCCTTATCAAATATTGTGCCCCTTTCCAGCGGAAATCTCAGCTTTGCACTGCCAGTTGGAGAGAGAGCATCACACCTCTTCATAGTGCCTTATCAAATTTTGTGCTGTCAAAATAACAGCTTCTAGAAAAGTAACATTTGCCTGAATATCGAGTTGTTTGTTTCTCCGAAAAATTGACAAAAAGCTTATAATCCTAACGCGAGGAAATGCTGATAACAGTTTGTTTTACTTTACACAGCAGGTACTGTTCAATTAGCACATACTTTTTGCCACAGCACATATTTTACCATATCTGAACCTGTATAAATATTTGTAAGCATATTTCCTCAGTATTTTCTATATTGCTCAGAGGTTTCTAAATTTGCCAGTCATTTTAATTAAAAACTCTTAATTAGAGACTGGTTGTCAAATGGATGTTCTTAGATTACAGTGGAGACAGAGGGCATAATAGGAGCACAGCAACTAACATTAGTGGGAACATTTGTGTTAATAGGAGAAAAATGTAGTATTTCAAAATGATTGGTGAGAGGAAACTGAGCAACATCAAATCCTTGGATTCATCTAACAGAAACAGAGGGCACACTATTGACTACAAAAGCCAGAATTTTGCCTAATTATTAAGAAACTTCTGGCCACAGTACTGAACATGCTTCAGGAAGAGCTTTTAATAACACCTTTGTAAAGACAGTATTCAAAACTGGCCTTCCCTTTCTCTCATGTGCACAGACACATCCCAACTGCTGTCACTGACCAGCAGCCTGGAAACAGACAGTTCCAACATCAAAAGGAAATACTGATTTTGTGCTGTGAAAAATGACATTCTGCAGAACACCCTGTGCTTTCTGACATAACAAGGCTATACTGCTGAACTGTTCAAATATACACTACAACTAGAATGAAGACTTTTAATTCGCTTGAAGACTTTCATAAGGAATGCACAGTATCAATCCAGGTGATCCACAATCACTATTCCTGTAATATCCAAATGCCTTAAAAACACTGTCATTCTCTAGGGCAAAGTGAGCACTACCTACCACGTGTTGATGCCTTCTTTCAGTAGCAGCTCAGGTTACATCTAGGTTTCTTGGATCAAGCATACCCCTCTCCCTAACAATGAGCTGAGCAGAGCCCACACTTGGGGAGGTGCGATAGATCTCTACAGTGTATTGCAGCAGACACAGACACCAAGACACTGGTGAATTTCAAACCCACAAGTTTAAAGATTCAGTAAAATTCAAGAGTGACAGGACTCATTTAAGCTTACAACAGAAGTTCAAAAGGTAACTGCTATCAGTAAGTGCACAGGGAATGAGGAAGGATTAACCACATTGAATAAAAAAAGCTAAAAGAACAATCCTGGTACAAACAAGAACCTATAAACTAATCACAGATAAATTCAGAGTGGAAATTGGAAGTTTTCTAGCTGCAAAACAGTGACTCTGATTAGAGCTGTGGGGTCAATGCATCCATCAGTTCTCCTGGAGCTCAATAAATTTATTAAAGGATCATCTAACACACTTCTGCAAAGATAGTCTGTAGGTCCAATCCCCCATGTCTCTGCTGCTATACAGACAGGGTCAGGAACTGATCCTTGGCCCTGAGGCCAACTGACACAGACTAGCTCATGTTCCCCTTACTCAGGACTCCACCAGCATTACATGGCACTTGGCCCTGGGTTACCCCAAGGCTCCACATCTCCAGAGTCCCACGACACCACACACTTATTTTGTATGTCTTAGTTCAAAGTGCATAAAGAGGAGATGACTTTTTTGCAGCCCACCAGAGAGGTATTTTCAGAGCATGAAACAGAGTATGCATTGCATATCCCCCTGTATGGCCTGAGGGAAGGAGGAGGGTTAAGCATACCATCTCAGCAGGCTTTGCATTATAAGCCTATACAAGATAACTGTTTTCTTGCAGCCTTTTTTCCATCCTGCCCTCCAGAGCACCATTGGAAGAGCAATACTCAGGCTTTGTTCTGGAGAAAGATAGTCAGAGTGGTCCAAAACAGATGGGAAGTGAGCTAATGTTTATACCTCACCTACAACAGGACATAAGACCAGGAGGTCAGCATTCAGATTCTCCCCCAGCCTTTTCCTGTAGCACTGCAGATGCACGAAGTAGCTCTAGAAGACATCTTCCAACTTAGTGTGGTGGTACAGGCACAATTACCATCAGCTTTATCTAGTAAGCTACATTGCAGCTCTAGTGATGAAAGTGTCACAATTCCCATGTTTAGCTAGCTAATGGAGCACACAGTAAGGTCGTACCATCCCTGAACAAGCCAGTCAGGAAAAAGCAAGGATAAAAAGTTCAATTTACACAAATGCTGTGATGATTAGCAAAAGCAGAAAGGAAAACATGACAGTTTAATGAGATTTTAGCAGCAATTCTATGTGTCTTTGCATCTACAAGAATTTTTTTAAGCAGCAGATTTTTTTTTATATATATACTTGTCTGGTCTGTCAACTGTGCTATCAAGATTAATAAGAAACTGCTAGAGTTTAAATGATCTGTGAATTACAAAATAGCTTGTTTATTCATCACAGCAACACTCTGTGTTACAAAGTTGTGATTTTTTTTAATGAGGTGAAGACTAAGATTCTTGAGGGGAAAGGCAGTATTTAGACCAACTCCCAGAAATCAACTCATCTCTCCAAACTGTTACCAGTTAGTGCATTTTTCAAACATCAAATGCTCCACATCTTTTGGAGTCAGAGTTATATAAAAGAAAACCAAAAAACCTCAGGTCATCCTGTACAAAGATTCCTCACAGCTCTATGCTGGTCAGCATAGAGTGCCTGAAACATGCTCAGGTGCCCGAGACCACCCACAATGATCTTAGTTCAGAACAGAGACCTTATAGAAGCATAAAGGTTCAACCAAAATCGATATTCTGGTTTCAGTGCTTTATATTTAATCAATTGGCTAACACTTGTTTCCTCACCCTATAAATAAAGAGTAGTCATACAAAGTTGTAACATTATGGTCACAGTATTATACATAAAGCCACTGGTTTAGAGCAGACTTCAAATTTGGCCCTTGTACTGGGAATATATTTCTTATGAAAAATTATATGAAATGGTCTCGAGCTTAAGAGCTAACATTAGAGGTTTTATAATAAATTGGTAAAGTGAACAAGGACAAAGCTTTGGGGTTTTAAGAACTCAAAAATATCAAACTGATGAATTATGTGCTGAGCCACTGCATATCATCTTCCACTTCAATGCTATGGGAAACCAGAAAACGTAATGCTGGTTTTTAAAGAAAGCTCAAGCTATGTCAAAACTCATGTAAGTTTAATTTCTCTATCAGACCAATTGTTAAAGTTACAAGTGAGAAACAGAATTAGTAGGCAGAGATAAATACACTGGAAAAGAGCTGGTATTTCTGGCAAAAGGTAAATTCTGGTGCTTTTTTTTTTTCCCCTCCATCCATGCAGGGAATAGGGAAAATTTTTCAAGGCTCTTGTTCTGTTCTGTTATTCTTTCTCCTGCCCAGGATAGGCTGAGATGCAGCACAGGATGAAGAAGTTGCTAATGCCTGTTTTTCCTGTACTCATGGCTTCTGCTGCATTGGTCTCACCCACAGAGGTGCAGCAGGATCCAGAGTGGGTACAGAAGGATGAAGGGGGACTTAAGGAAGCACAGGGAATGTATGGCCTCCTATCTGTTCTAACCAAGGTTTTTTCCCAACATCAGCTATTGCAGGCCAGATAGCAACTCTCAACTCCATTTCCATGCCCAGCAGACAGCATGAATGGCATGAAGCCTGAGGCAGCCCATTCTCCTCGGTTCCTGCAAACCACACCAGGCTCAGAGGAGTAACTGTACAGCCCTGCTGACAGGTGCATCAAGATTCAGAGAACCCTTCAAGGCACAGTTAGAGAAGGCAAAACTATGCCAATTGCAAAGACAAAGACAGGATCCAAAGCAGTGCTCAGCCACATTCACCATGAAACCATCCTTGCTCTTTACTCCGTTTGCCCATTTAGCACATGTGAATCAAATCAGAGGCTGAAATAAACAATGAAACTCACCTCACCCATAGAAGGATAGATCCACTGCTCACCACATAAGGCAAAAGTGGCACAGAATGAGAGAATGCCATCACCAACTTCAGAACATACAAAATTCAGCTCCTTAAGTATTACCTAAGCCATCACCATCTGACATGGAAATTTCCCACAACCGCTGGAGTCTACAATTTTAATACCCACATTTTAGATCCAATTATTTGTTTTGCATATACACACGCTGTAATTTCTGCAGAGACGAATGCAGAAGCAGCAATCATCTGCACACACTGCAACTGCGAGCTGCTTTATACTTACAAGCTCCCACTACCCAATCCAAAATGGCTAATATTTATGAACATATTCCACCAGGAAGTCAGACTTCTATAAAGACTGTGATTTTATCCTGCTGTACCACATATAGACACATTAACAAAATCAGATGAGTGAAGAAAAGCAGACTGATACCTCACCAGTTGAACTTTCAGAGTTACAGGTATCACAAGTCTAACCTGTCAACCACAAGAAGCCTTACCATAAGGATATTTTGTGTCTAGTCTATTTGCTGCTGTTCTTGTCCAGGGTAGTACATCATCGCTGCAACCATTAGGCATCCCATTGTAGCCAATTCCAACAATCTTGTTTTCTGAATTTACAATGCAGGCACCAACCTAAATAAAATCAGAGAGACAGACTGCAAAACAACATATCAGCAACAAAGAATGAATACTCAAACATGAATACTCAGTCATACAATTTTCAATTAAGTAATACAAGTTTCATTTAATATATTAACAAGGCTATAATTGTACCTAAATGGTGGAGCTTTAAAATAAATTAGGGCAGAGGTAACCCTGCTACACCTTTGGTCATGCCATTCCCATCCCAGCCTGCCAGCACTGTTCCTTGTCTGATTATGAAGTGAACCTAGTTCAAGGAAGAGAAATAGCACTGATTTAACCCTAGTAAACATGTCAACTCCCCCAACTAGCTTTTCCAAAAGCAATATGAGCAGCAGCAGCCAATAAAAAGTATGAAAAATGGAACAGAAATACAGTAGTGTTGCCTCACAAGCCTCTGTGGCTTGTTTACACAAACATGCACCAAATTCCTACCTTGCATTGCTTCAATCCAAGTCTATACAGGGACTCTTCTTATAGAATGATCAAGGGTCCCATTTTTATGTTTTCTGCCCATATTATTTGCTGAAATGGCAACAGTGCTGATTTTAATTCACAGAATGTGTTTATCAACTAGCTCTTGGGTAACTACAATTTAGCCCCAAGTGAAAAACCTTCAATGAGCCAAGTGCCATAACACACACAAGGCAGTGAGTAATTGAACAGATTGTTTTTCTGGGATTTGCTTCCCAAATTTTTTCACACAAAGGAAGACTAACAGGACATCCTGCAGAATAGCATGTATCAGGAAGTGTATCAAGCACTTCAAATCAATATTGAACAGAGGCACAAGAAAGATGCGAAAAATGGGGACAATGAAGCAGAGGGAAAAGGGGATCCTCAGGGAGGAATGAAACTAGAAGGAAACTGTAAACTGAAGAACAAGCAAATACTCTTATAGGTGAGGAAAAGAAACTTGTAAAATGCTGTGTCTTAAAAAATTACGATCTAAAACTTTCAGCAGTCTTATCCTTCTCTAAAAGTGACTATATTTCCTGGGAAAAGGAGAGAAAATGCAAGTGTTATTTTAACTTCCAGATGAAAAGATGATTCACAAAATTCCAAGCCACAAATGTACACACAGAATTATACACGAGGTCAGCCCCAATACGAGAATTTCTGTAACAAAAGGTGCTGACTACCTTAAAAACTGAATAGCTATACACTGAAATAACTTTTATTAAGAAACACTTGAAAGTGCTACATGTGCATCTGATGGAATGTGCAATATAGATTAGGTTATGTTATTATTATATGTTGCCTTCTTACCTGAGAGCTTGGATCCTTACTTCTTTGTGCTGACAAAAAAGCTACTGCCATAAAATATTCAGGCCATTCCAAATAATCCTCTCGTTTTTTGCAGGTTGGTTCATTGCTGAGACTACAGTTTATAGAAAAAAACCAACCATCAGCAAGCAACACAGACCTAGAGTTACTATAAATTATATTATTTTAATCTGCACAATTTTAAAGTAACCAGGATCAGAATGTGGTTAAGACCACATATTCCCTAATATTTTAATAGTAAAACCAACGGTGTTACGTGCTTTTCAGGAACTTACATACACATTTCCTTTCAGGAAAAAAGCATCCAAGCAAGGTTAGAAATTTCAGTTTTAGATAAGAATGTTGAGGTATTCCGAGCACTGAGCTATTTGAAGACAGAGCAATTTATCCTTTATAGATAACACCTTGTATATTTCTAAGTTTCTGGTATATCATGTACTGGCATTCTTCTCACCCAAACAACATAATCTTTTTTACGATGCCTGCGATAACTGCAAGCCTCTAATCTAAGTTTTTTTGTACTTCTGCTTGTGACAAGTGCTTGCTGGATTTCTATTTGGTAACTTCCTGTACAGTCATTCATTTCTGACTGTACAGTTATCACCGTAAGTCTGCCTCTTGTTACAGCTTTTACAATCAAAAATCTAAGGCCATTCCAATAGTCTCCTGTTAAGTTTCCCTTGAGATTATGTCCTATAAAAGCCTTCTGAAAACTGACAGGAGATGGGTTCAAGAACTTTGCCTTTAGATAAAATGTACAGAAGTGACACAAAAGGTTGCTTCTTTCCCTGAACTGAAGGGTATATAGGGAGGAAGGAAAAAAAGCTGATGGATCACTTTCTCTTGCCTGCTTATGGTGAAAACCTGCTTCGACATTGTAAAACACAACAAGGAAATTTCTACGTTTTCCAACTCAAAGAAAAGAAAGACATACCTCTCCCACCTCCACCCATATATCTAAGCTTTGAAAATTTCAAGGGAAAGATCAAATTCAAAGAAATTCCCCCAAACTCTCACACTTATCATTGCTACAACTTGAAAATCAAACAAGCGAAACATCTCAAATGCATCTCAAAAGCCTATCAAAATACAAAGGGTGCAGTACTTTTCTTCTCAGGCTCCTCTTAGTAAGGACTACAGCTTAAGACTGAGACACCCTTTCAGTGATGTAAAGTCACACAGAAAAACACATCACAGGTAACAGCAAGACATCTCCTAGCAACACTAGTACCAGCCCTTTCAAAAGGCAAACGTTAGAAGGCAAGTGTTTAGTTAATTATTTTTATAACCAAAAACCTGTACTAGAGGGTTGCAGTTAGCTTGTCATAAAGAGGTTACGCTATTTGAGTGAAGACAATGCCAGCACATGATAAAACTGTACTTTAGAAACCTACACGGTTCTACTTACCAAAGATAAATTGCTGGGTTTGAATAGTTCGTGTGGCACAAGTTAGCAATTTTGGCTTGTGCTTGGAATGAATGAGGATCATCTTTAAGGCTACTATCTCACTGTAAGGAGGGAGAAATACACACTCTTGTTGTAACCCATGCACCCCTCTCCCACTTTGATGACAATGTAAATAGCGCCCACAACTTTCAATTGTCAAAGCAAACACACAAATCAAATATGTGATTCTGAAAATGCCCAAACTGGCTTGAGTCACTTTAACTAAAGGGTTGGGGCTATATCCTACCAAGAAGGAAAACTGTTCCTTAGAACAAGAAGCTGACAGAAGAAAGGAGAGAATAAAGACATGCCCTCACACCTCTTCATGCCAAACTGAACTTTGACAGGCTAACTGAAATGTCAAGGAAGTTTTTCAGCTGATTATTTAAAATATAATGCAAAAAACAGATTTATAAAATCTAAAACACCATTGGACTTTAAATGATCAGTTTAATACACCCTTAACTACGTGAAATTCACAGTGATGTCCTTGGAGAGAGATGAAACACACAATGCAGAACTAAACTGAATAAAACATTCTGGGGAGAAGGCTTTAGAAAAACAGTAATACTCTGAACTAAGAGGTCATGAGTTCTCCTTTTGTTAAATTATTCCCTAGCAACTCTATTTATCCAAAACACACCAAAAGCTAGTATTTACTTTTCTAATAAATACAGAACTGCATGTAAGTGGAGGTCCCTCAGAGTACCAACTTCACAGGGAGAGAAGAATATCTGAAAAATGAGCAGAAGGCTTACATCAAAGAGAACACAAAAAAAACCCTAAAATCCTTACTCAATTACTTCTACTTAACATCACCATGTTCCAGGAGATAATTCCCTCAACTCACTGCTCAGGAATGCAGGAGTGTGAAGTGGGTATAAACCACTTAATTTCTGATTGAGCAGAAGCCAAGGCCTTGGCTAGCAGTCAAGCACACACAGGAAAATTAAGTTTATGGATTTGGGGCAGCTGATCATCTCCTTTATGCTCATTTGCAAGTTCTATAATTGCAAAAATGAAAGCTACTCTAGAAAATACTATAGCTAGCTGTAAAACAGGCAATTAAGGCTTACCCTTATGATAACCCATGAGAACTTGTGAACAAAAATAATGGGATCTGAAAGCCATGAAGAAAGCACTGCTCGAGAAGAACAGGGAAAAGAAACACCTAAATTTTAAAATAATTAGTTGTCTATAGAAAAGTTTGTGTAAACAGTATTTCAAATGAAAATACAGAAAAAGATTCTGTAGAGAACACTGACTCCCTTTTCACTTCTTTTTCATCCATCTAGCTTTCAAGTAAGCTTTAACACCGTCTGAAAAAGGAACAAATATCATTCAGTTACTGGAAAAAAAAACATCTACCATAATGAAAAATTTCATTGAGAATCCTAAACCAGAATATATCACCTCAAATCTTTTCATACAAAAATTATGATGGTCAACTACACAACGATCTAGTAGAACCAGAGAACTGTGTGGGTATGAGACTTATGTCTTAAGTTTTTCCTGGTTTCTTTGATGTAATGTCCATTATATACAACTGTATTCTAACAGTATTTTCCTCTAGTACCAAGTATACTACTGAAGAACAACTATGAATACTTTGCCATTCAAATCACAGAAATTAAAATAAGAAATGAAGTGTGCTTTAAAAATAAGCAATCAACATCTTCAGCAATGCTCTAGCTCCTCAAAAGCCAAACAAGATACGGGCTCTTGACGATTTTTAAGCTTCTTCTTTAAGTCTCATATTTTATGATCACTATTAGATCAAAGAAGTGTGGCATTTCCTTTACTTGAGGCTCCTCACCTTTCCCCTCATACAGGCACAGAGTCATTATCTATTCCTCCCTAGAAGGGAAGGCTTTGAGAGAAAAATCCGCCTTTCTTTGAGAAAAACGATACTCAGGGCACAGAACATCAACTATATATGCAACACTTTCTTGGGAGATAACCCACCAAACCTACAAACACCGCATAGAAATACAGAGCCCCAACTGCGCGGCCAAGCCCGGTCCCTTCACTGACCGCATTTCACTTTTACAGTCACTCTTGACTTTAATTACTTGCACACTGCTCATGCCGGTCACCATTTCCGGAAACAATGCCCACGAGGTGCCCTGAGTGCTCCGCTTCCTACCCCAGCCGCTGCAAAGCTCAGCTGCAACAGGCCATGCCCTCTCGACGGGCCTTCGGAGGCCTCACGAACCTCCACGGCCGGCGGGGCAGGTTACTCGGCCCGGCCACGGCCCCGCGGAGCCCTGCCCCTCCCTTCCCTCCATCTCTGCCCGGAGAACACCAGCCTCCCTCTCCCTTCCCTCCATCCCTGCCCGGAGAACACCAGCTTCCCTCCCTCCCTTCCAGCCGCATGGCACAGCGGGCTTCACCCGCGGGCGGTAGCGGCGCGGCCCCGCCGGGGAGGCGAGAAAGTTTAGTGACCGGGGTGCTGGCAGAGCACGGCGCCGGTGGGAGAGGGATGGCGAGCGGGAAGAGCTTGTGAGAGCTCCCCGCGGCCTCCCGCCCCCGCGTACCCGCTGTGGTGGCGGCCGGGCTGGGCGCCGCTCATGCCGGCCGCGATCCCGTGCGCCGCTCGGGGGCGGGCGGGGAAAGGGGCGGCCCTGGCGGTGACCCGGCCCCGGCGGGAAGGTTTGGATGCGCCCGGGAGCTGCTCCAGCCGGGCCGGGGTGGGGCCGAGGGCTGTAGACGAGTCACTGGCATGACTGTCCGTGTGGTTGCTGGTTTTTCCCACAGCGTTGTGCTTTGGCTCAAGGGTGTGGGGTTTCGTCCTACTCACGCTCTTGAGGTAAATACTGTGTATTAAAGCTTGACATCAGTGTATGAAGGTGTCTAAAAATCGGGGGATTGGTGTTTGTTTGTTGTTTGTTGGGGTTTTTTTCTCTGTTGTTCTCTGGATATGGAATTGATGTGGAAAGTGAGTTGTGGTTTATTAGTACCTCCAGCTGCTGCCAGGTTTTAGAAGTCTCACAGGATGCTCAGGTAGCAGAACATACATGTATAGTCCCTTACAGTGCAAAATAAGTGGTATAATCATTATCATCATGGCTAGGCTTCAAAAATGAAGACTTGGGAAGGGCTATACCCATGCTTGCTGCCAATTTGAACACACTTTTGGAGGCAGGTGTTTGCCTTTGTCTCTTTGTCATGGTTTGACCTCATTGGAAGATGCCCATTGGCCATGGCTCACCAGCCAGGTGAAGGGTGGAGATGAGCTTTGGTTAGGCCACCTTTTCTAGGCCCCTCTCCATGTAGAATAAGCAGTGCTCTCCTTGAAAAAGGCTGCTTGGTCATTCAGGATGCTGCTGAACAAGACTGTCATCTCCAGGGTCAGTCTTGAGCAACCAGTGTCCTGAACTGCCTTCCTGTAGGGTTGGGTCTGCGGCTTTCAGTGCTCCGTAACACCTGTCGTTTTGTCCCTCGCCTGTCGCTGCAGGGCTTTGCAAATGTGGGTGAATCCCTCAAGCCTGCACAGTGGATTTTTTAGGTGAGGCACAGTGTGCACAGAACTGACCCCACCCTTTAATCCTGAGGTTCATCTGCCAGGGCCTAGCAAGCTTGGACGGTGACAGCGAGATCCTCAGGATGTAGGTTTGGTTAGAGTATCCTTCTTTTAGATGGATGGCCTTACAGAGCTAAGCGAGCTCCATCTGCCCGGGTTTGGAGTTAGAGTTGTCCTTCTCCTAGGATGGCTGCCGGGTGGCTGACGAGCCCATCCTGCCCATGGACACACTTTGTCTGACCCTTCAGCTGAGACCTGACCAGCATGGGAGACCCTACCGGAGGCACATACCACCCCCAGCATAGCTCACAATCTCATAAGGGCACGCATGCTTCTCCCTCACGACAAGGTGTCCATGGAGAAGAAGTGGTATAATAATAAATATAAAACGTTGGTGTGGCATGTTGTCTCACTTCAGCGAGAGCTCCCTACCCTGGCTGGCTGCCACGGAGGCCTGCCTTGATGGAAGCACTCGAACAGGAGCAAGGAACACATGTTTGCTCCATGGGGCTGCAAGGCATCAGGTGAGGACTGCCCAATCTCAGCCATACGTGACCACTTCGGTTCCCACTGGAGGCAGTGACAGGTGCAGCAAACTCACTGATGGACAAAAGGAAAGCATTTGCCTTTGAGAGCATCCCCAAGAGGGGTTTGTGCACTCAAGCCGCGGGAGCGCACCGCTTGTGAGCTGCACCATTGATCTGAAGGCGGTCAACAGATACAGCTGAGAGAACAGCTTCCTGCAGCCCAGTCAAAAATCCTCCTCTTCATCCAGGAAAATGTCTCAGGCTGAGAAGCAGGACATTTTTTTGGGAAACTGGGCGCACAGTAGTCCTATCCCAGAAGTTGTCTTTATAGTTCCCCCTTACTGACCATATGCATAGCAAATTGCACAGGTGGGTCCACCTTACTATACCAACATGTGTGCAAGAACATGGCTAAGTCAAGGAACCTGCCATGCTTGTAGTTATTTTTGAAGCTACGCCAAAACAGAGAGATCCTGCAGTGATCAAAACAGAAGAACACACTGCTAATATGTTTTTGTATTTATATTGCTATCTTTTTTTTGGAAACAACTGACAAACCATCAAATATGAAAATGTTACTTAATTTCACAGATATTTATATTCAGCTGCAGCCAGAAAACTTGGCAAAAGCAGCCTGTTATATTTCAACTGACAAGTTTTCCAGCCCTCAGAGTGGGAAAACATATAGCTATTTTCATTTGCAAGACTTCTATTATCACAATTTCATATGGACAACAAATGTTCATGTACAGTTTGTTAATGAATGAAAAGGAACTATTTAAATGCAAGAAAAAGAAAACAAATTTAATGAAACTAGCATCACTCAGGAAAGCATAAGCCTGGAGTTAAAATGAAAGGCCTGACTATGGCAGATCATGAAGAGAATTATGGAGCACTCATTTAATAAATCTGGAGGAAAAAAATAGCATAATTCAGTGCAAAAAGTCTTCTACTATCTGTATATCTGTTTCTGCACTCTTGAAATACAAATTAAAACAGATAGTGCCGCAATTACCCATGCCAAATTTGTTATTTTTCATAATTAGGATTCTGAGGAAAGACCATAATACTAATCTTTAAAATGCAGTGCTTTTGTGCTGGTCATACGTAGTGAATGATTTTCTGTTCTATGAACACCAAAGTTATTATAAACTATTCCCTTCCTCTGAACTTAGCACATTTTCCAGCTAACATCTACAAACAAGCCAGAACCAAATTCAAAGTAGTACAATTCCCATTTCTCAAAAGTCAAACTAAGATTCTTTCTCCCTTCTCTTTCTCATCATAGAAGAAAATATACACTGCAAAGTAACTGCTTATATTATTAAGCAATGAGGTTTTTTTAATTTCAGAGTGGGGTTTTCAACTTCCTATAAAATTACATAAGAAATATATTTGTTTGAAATGCAAAACTTAGATGTTTTCACCATGCTTAACAAATAAGCTTCATAATAATTTGAAAGTACTATTTTATCTAAATCTTTTAAATTGTCAAATTTATATTTTTAAACATTTTTCAAACATTATTGACTCTTCTATTGTGTCCTTCCTCAAAAACACCCCCAAAAAACCAACCTGGCTAACAACATTCAGCATTTCTTACAATACAGCAGTGATATGGGGCCTGAGGAGGAAAACTTTGGGTAGAATTTTAGTTAGTAGACTCCTATAGTGTTGCTAAATGACACATCTTCTGGAAACACTTTGATTTTTCCCTCTGTGTTTTCAAAGAATTATACCTGAAACTTCTCTTGTGACCGAGTTGTACTGTTCTTCTGACAATATGCTACCTTACATGACATGACATCCTCTTTCTTCAAGCACACATGACAAGTGGGTTACACCTGTATTACATAAGACTTAGGCCAGGCTCCTTTGGTCTAAACATAGGGTTGTGGTGTGGATCAGTAGTTTGACTTGCTACAAGTGTAGGGCAGTCATGTTGCCTGGCAGGTTCGGTAAGACTTCTCCGTAAGTAAGCTTTGCAAAAGCAGCAGCTACTCTGGATCTTCTGTCTGAATCCTCCTCTCCATTATCTCTTCAATCTAGAAGCCTATTTGCATCCTTCATCTATCTCAGAACCATTCAGGCCTCTTTGACAGAACGAGAGGGCTCTGCGTCAAAGCCCCTGTTAAGACAGACATGCACTCAAATAGACTGAATTTCTTTTAATTTTGTATCTGATGCTCTGCTCCTGTTATTCCACTGGCTCTCTTGTTCCACAGAAGGGGAACGTATGTCAAGAAGCCTGGAATACCTCAGATAGTCTTTTATAAGTTTGTGGGGATTTTTTTGTGACTCATTTCCTAACATGGTCTTGAGCATGGATTATCATGACCTTGCTGTAAACAATCTGAGTTAATTACAAATACTTTAGATGCTCTTATTAATGAAAAGTGATACAAGTTTGAAAGACATGGTAAATATATAACCATCTGTTAAGATGGTTGTATTTTTAGCTTACTGCTGCTTATGAAATGTTCATGGGTACCTTTAGTCAATTTTGATAAAAGCAAATTACGTTTAGTTTGGGGGACCCCCAGGTTTCAGACCCCCTCTTCTCTTTCTTCCTGCTTGCCAACAGACTCTTTTAACTTTGCTGGTAAGCAAGATCTCTCCCCAAATGTAACATATGGGTAAACTTGTCGCTCAGAGAGTAATGTTTGCTGTTTGCCAGGATATGGAGCATGCAATTTGGTAGACCACCCTGAAACCAATCTCAAAACTTAAGGGAAAATTAAAAAGAAGTCACTAATGAGCATAGTCTTTTCTGTAATATAATGAATTTTTCAGGAACTAATTACTATGGTTAGAGAGAAAGACAAATAAATAAGACAATATGTCGTTATATCTTAACATCTGGTTCTTTTCCATCTTTAAGACAAGTAACTTCTCACTGACAGGAAAATTTTCATAGTTACACAACATTATTTCTTAGGCAAGTCTCATTTTTTAAATATTTTTCCAAATAGGAATTTCTACTTGAGTTAAACATTTTCTTCTATACTTGCTTACAGATCGAGAACACATGAAATACAAATGCAGCTGCTGGTATATGCTGCAGTTCTCAATTTCTATAGTTAATTTAATCAAGAATGTGAAGTTAGGGCTTTCTCACTGATCAAATAACAGTTTTTTGCAATGTCAGGTTTTGTACTGTGAAAAAAGTCCTATTTGGAACCTGATCGCTAGAAGACCTAAAAAGGATTACCTGCAGAAGCTTGTTGGTAAACAAGCCAATTAATAGAACTGCAACAGACTGTCAGATTTTTATATTGTAGCATTTTGTGTAGCATTTCATTAACCTTAGCATGTAACTATTTATACTATATAATTGTGGACTACTTTTTAATAAAGATGGTAGGAAATGCAACTCATTACCAGCCTTTGATCAAAACCAAATTTGACAGTATCATGGTAATTTTGGTGCAGATGGAAGCCTGTTACAAGTCTGGTATTTTCAAACTGGGGTACCAAAATTCAAGACATTGAAATTTGTGTTTAGCTGTCTACCTTTTTACAGATTTGTAACTACTGAATGACGGAAATTCTTGTGCATGATGAGTATCTCTGACAGAATCAAGCCAATACTAAGGTATTTCTGTCCTTTTCATGTCCTAATGGAAATCCTTACTCTTCTCTATTATTAGATTTTGGTGGCTTGTGTACTACCTCACCTTTCTATAGCAGCTAGAAAACTAGAATCTAGTGCTACACTTAAGTTTTCTTCCTTCCTGTCCAAGTGAGATACTATTTTGAGTATCACATTCTCAGTCTTTCAGACTCAAAATTCTGGAGTTTACCAGCTCCCTAAATCCAGAGTTTTTACACTATATTCTGACTGACTATAAACAATAATCTTTAAACAGTCTTCTGAACCATTTTTAACACTACAGCTATTGTTCATCTCACCTAAAAATTTTATGGACATATGGTGCTGTCCTAATTTTGACTTTTTTCTTTTTTTATATATATTGACAGTTCTAGTTCCAGGCAAATATTTTCTTTGCAGTACCTTGACCACCTTGTTTCTTTGGCATCAGTATAGTCTCCAGCTATACTGGATTTGTTCCTTCTATATGTTACTTGCTGATGTTTTCCCTGTTTGGGTTTCTTTAATGTTTCTAAGTCCAGTCCTCTATTTTTGAAACTCTTTTTTCTATCCATACTCGCCCTTGCACCCAAATTCCCTGTTTTATGTAAGATAGTACAATTCTCATACTGAGTCCAAATCATAGCACAGTTACTAAGAAAAAAAATTAATGGATATGGATATAATGGGATATTGGGACAAAAATGCATGCTAGAAAAACAGGAGATATTGCATGTGATATTTTTTCCTATCTGAGTCCAAAACTGGAAATCCCAGATAATCTTGCTAAATTGTCCTTTGGAAAGTAAACTGAGGCATGAAGATTCAGACTGCAAGTCTTCTGGCAATCCTAGTGTTTTCTTTCAAAGTATGATTTACCTCCTTTGCCCACCCTTACTAGTCAAAATCACAGATACTCCCTAATTAGAAGTGAGAAATTTATTTTCTGCTTCCAGTATAAAATTTCACTTTCTTGGCATGCTGCTTCTGTACTCTGCACCTGCCTACATACTTCACAGCTTTCTATTTCTTCTGTTACCTTCCCCTTATTTTTCAAGGCTATTTTTAATGTCTAAGAGGATTATTTTCTATTTCCATCCCTTCTGATTTGGCATGATTTTCCTATCATGATGCGGTAGCTTTTCACACTACATCCCCAAGTCCCAAAATCTGTTGCAGTGTATCATCTTACAAAAACTCCAACTGGACATTAACTTTACCCGTAATCACTGCATCAGACACATTCAGATGACAGAAACCTTTACCCTTCCATACAAATAATATTGAATACACATATCCATTCATATCTGGGCAATTAGTTTGCTGTTAGTAGTATTTCTGTTTCTTCTCCTGATACAAATTCCATTTATGTTTGTCTTCTTTATCCTCAGTGAAATTTCTGTCCAAATTTCTTCTTGTTCTTATCAAATTTTTCTTTATGATAAGCTTTAGATTTTCTCTATTGAGAACTTTTGCTTTTTTTTAATGTAAAATTTCCTGTAATTTATCTTAACTGTATATTTAGATTTCATTATTGCAGTGTGATAATACTTAAATGTTCATATAAGAGCTGCAATGCAGAATCATTTTCTTACATCTTTATATGGGATTTGGCATGGAAGGTTTTAAGTAAATGAGCTAAATCCATTCTGTGATAAGAGATGAATTACCCTTTCAGCTAACCTCTGGATAGGGGCAGGGAGGGAAGACAATATCTCAGAATTCTCAGATATGCTGCTTTAGCAAGCTAAATTAAGTTAAAAGAAATAAAAAGAACTGCTGCACTCGCTCTGGGTTTGTCCTGTATCTCACCTCAGCATGATGAGATCCCTTTGACCTACTTGTCTTTAAAGTTTGCCAATATTCCCAATTCCCCAAATTAGCATCAAAGGCATTTCCCTCAGTAATAACTGCTCCGTCCCTAACACATAGCACTAAGGGAACTATGAGACAGGAGGCACAATGCCTTCGTTTTGTACCATCCTGTGTGATAGTTCAGCATCAGGGCAGAGGGGGATCGGGTGCTACTATCGCATTATATGTGACTACTTTTCATCTCTTCTAAGTTCTGGCTGTTTCTTAAACTCATTGAACTAATTACAGAAGAGAGCTAACAGCCACGCTGCTCTAACTTATCAATAATGAAGAGTGAGCTGGAGCTGTCAGGAAATACATTTGACATCCTAACTTGGAAAAATGGGAACTTCGTGCTCCCTCTGTAGATATGAGGGGAAATATAACCATTAGTAAATCTAATTTATTTCATAAGCAGAGTTGACAGCATGATTCCTTTTCAATATTTCCTGGCACTTTCCTATTATGAGATTCTGCTTTTAGTTGTCTACATCAGATGAATATGATTTGTTCAGACTGAAATAACCCAAGCTGAGCACTTGCTTCTCCCAAGATTATTTTTTTACCTTTCAGTTTCTATCCATAATTTTTATGCTCTTGTAACTTTAAAACCATTATAAATAAAAACATTCAAATTAGGAAGGCATTGACTCAGATGGCAAAGACAGTAAACGGTAAATGAGGAATTTTAGCATGAAACAACAGTAGTTTTGTGCTTTAGAAAAGAGACAATTAGATAAAGGAGGCAAAGAGCAGGATGTGATTTTTGAAGCAGGAATCATTAAGGAATTCAAAGGTGGATGAGCTATAGATTGTGGAAAGAGAAGACAGGCATTAATTAGATATATCCAATTCCTGTTTCTCAGAATACAGCAGAATGTTTTTAGGGTTCAAAGTACTGAAGAAAAACTGTCTTTTGAGGCCAGCCTTCATAGCAGCCTAGGGAGCTAAAGAAATTAAATAACAGATGTGCTTTATTTTTTTTCAAAACCAAGGAAGCAAAAGAGAAATGAAATGCAATATTCTTCATTTACAGTAATGTAAATTAAAAAACTCCCTATTACTTCTACAAAAAAAAAATAAATCAGTAAGTTCTACAGGGACAGTAACAAGGAGATATCTGAATCTCTCTGCTGGTATATGTGTCCTCTGGGGTGAGCATTTTTCCACAGAAGATGAATGTCTTACACAAGCAAAATAAGAAACAGGTCAAAAGTCATAAGGATTTTATGGGCTTTGTGAAAACTGGCTACTCTTGTTAGTACAACTTTTTAGGATAAAAATGTTTCCATGCAGAGTCTGTTAAATTGACTTTAATGGTCCTGTAAAGGATTAGAGAACAGAGGACTCTTGTTGGGAGATATTTTATGGGTCAATTTATTTGCGCAGTTCGTGTTAGAAAATTTTTCAATATTTTGAACAGCAGTTCAGCTGATCTGCAGTACAAGAACCTAAAATTAGCTAGCACAATGGAATCAATATTGAGCAATATTTTGTCTCTGAAAGAAATTCAGTCTGACAGAGAAGAGTAAGAGCAGTGTGAGGGAACGGAGACTCTGGCTGAAAAGCTGGATACAGACATTTCCTATAAAGCAGTACAAATTAGTTGATGTAACCAGAGCCAGAAAACCATAGTGACAGAATAAAATGTTATCCAGGTTCCAGAATACTTTATTATCACCACCTTAGGCCACTAAGCTTCACAAGCTATATTCATCAAGTTTGATACCAGTATGCATACTCAGAGCCGAAGCTAGAAGGTACAGTGCCTTAATGTACTAACGATTTACATTAAGACACCTGGGTTCAAACTCAGTTTATGACAGGAACAAAATAAGTTTGTTGGTCTCAGCCTGCACTCTAGTGGACAATTGCACATAAATCCAGTCCTGAGAAGAGTTCCAAGCATTAGATTTGTTGGCCAAGACCAGGTGAAATTCATAATCTCTGAACATTATTAAAAATAAAATATCTTTGCTTTCTGTACTATTCTGAGACACTGCAGGATGACACGTTTCCATCAGCATCTCTTAAATACTGTGTTCAGTATTCTTGTTACCAGGATTTTAAAGAATACAACAGACGGTGAAACAATACAATGGCAGTCAACAAAGGGAAGTAGATGCTTCCATGTTAGGGGAGAAATGGAGAGAAGATGACATACTGCCATAGCAGACATACATAGTCATTATGCCTAGGTAAAATATATGTCTACATTTACCTTTTTCCACTATATGAGACACCAAGAAACAGAAAAAAAAATGATAGAATGATAAAAAGAAATATTTTCTTGATACTTAATTAACATGTAAACTGATGTCTAAGATGAAAGGCATCTTAGAGACAAGAGCTAAACAGGACTTAAAAAAAAGATTATGCTGTTACAAGAATAATAAGATTAGCAAGGGTAATTTTAGGTGGTATTAAAATGTATGAGGGATATAAACTCTAGTAATTCAAGTTGTAAAACAAACATAAATTACCTAAAGCATGGGAAGAAAATATACCCACAGATGTTTTATTTCATTAGTGTATCCCACAGAATGTTTGCACTCACTTCAGTGAGCAGGCAGTAGAAGGCTGGAGTCTCAGATTTGTGTAGTCTGTGGTATTTCCTATGCTTGCAAGATAAATTCCTTAGTGATGCATTTGCAGAAATTAGCTGTAAAACATTGTCTGGGACTCTGACCCCATTTCAGCTTATTGCTCTTTACATTATTTAATCTTTTATCAGTCAAGAGAACAATATTGATACTCAGGCATTTAAAATTAAAATCCCAATCCTGTGCCAACTACAGAGGCAAAGTAAAAATTTTATTGAGTTATCCTGTCTTTTCAAAACTTTTTTTAAATACATAAAAATACTATTAGCTACCAGTAGCTTAACACTATTATATATAATATATATTATATATTATATTAACATATATATAAACAATATTAAACTATTTTTTTACAGTCTTGTGATCTNCAAAGTGTCTACTGTTTATTATGTTTAGAATGCTATATTTCTCAATTTCTCATAACTAAAAAAGGAGTCTCTTTTTCAATCTTTTAATGATAGAGCAGCCTCTCTGCCATTACTATGATTCCAAAATTTAGATAATCATCAATTTTTGTAAAAAAATAACGTTCTAAATTTTGAAAAAAAATGCAATTCCAGAGATACAGAATCACAGAATTGCAGAATATGCTGGGTTGGAAGGGTATCCTGAGAATCATCGAGTCTAATTCTTACCCCTGCACAGGACCATCCCCAGGAATCACACCATGTGCCTGAGAGCATCCTCCAAACACATCTTGAACTCTGTCACGCTTGGTGCTGTGGCCACTTCCCTTATGAAACATTAATTTCCACAGTTCCACTCAGTTACTATTATACTATTAGTTTATCAGAGCTCTTCTTTCCCTAGTGCATTCATAATTCACTTTTGATTATTTTATTCCCAATTTTCTGATAGTTGACGGTTTTCTTAAAAGCTGAGCCAATAAATGTGAGTGTGAAAACGTAAATTATCGTTTTCAGAAAAACACTTTTTCTAGATGTTGTAGATAAAAAGTGAATTTAGCTTACTTTTAAAAGTTAACTAAGTGAATCTGAAAATCATGAGTCAAATAAAGTCACATTTTCATCTCTTGGGACGGGAGCTGACTCATAACTTCTGCTTATACAAAGACAATAATAAACTTCCATTAGTAAATTCTTACTCCAAAACTATGTTTTTACAGAATAGCTTGACAAGAATAGTTTCCTTGGGAAAAAAAAAATCCAAACAAAAAAAATTTAAAAAACAAACTCCCCTCAAAACAAACCAAACCAAACAAAAACCCCAAAAAACCAAACCAAACCAAAACTGAAACCAACCAAGCAAACAAAAAACAAACAAACAAAACCCAAAACCAACCAACAAACAAACAAACACAAAAAAAAACCCACCAAAAATGGTGAATAGGACCTAAATTTGTCAAGCATAACACAGGGGAACAAAACAGCCAAGATTCATATAATTTCAAAAGATTTTGAATTATGCATTTAAATTCAGACTTGTGGCATGAACTAAGATAATTACCAGGCAAATAGCAGCTTTTTTCAGTCAATAACAGCCATTGGATTGTGTTTGTCAATTTTTCTGACAAATGAAAGATGATAGCTGCTGAAATGAGCTGCAGATTACATAAGAACTACTAGGGTCTGTAAAAGCTAATGTTGTTATTCTCAAAGCCTAAAGCTGTAAAATTATTTGTAAAGTAATTTATATTTAGCTAGTTGCAGTGCATCAGGTATCCAGTAAAGAAAGGTTTCTTGATGAAGGTAGTCTTTGTTTCCACTGGGCATCAAATATGGCTTTCTAAAAATGTTTTTCTACTCTATTCTCCTGATAATTCAATGGCAGTAGGACCAAGAAAACCTTGTCAGAAGTACTGACTGCTTGCACGGAGTTTCTGTTGTATTCATGACCACCCGCTGGCAAATACTAATGCATAGAACAAAAATAAGTAACATAGCTATAGCTCAAAATGGATGGTGCTGGAAATAGGATATAGTAAGTGTACTGATAAAGGAGAAATCCCACTCATAATAGTGGTGCCTCACTGCTAGAGAACAAATAAATAAAAACCAGTATTTATGCTATGCAAGATCTTAATCTTTATTTGTGATCTTACAAAAGAGCTTAAAATCCTTTCCTTTCTGCAGAGCAGAGATCTGTGCATACTAAAGGAGGAACATACTGTAACCATGACTATATATTCCAGGGATATAAACCACTGAATGACAGCTCAGGATCAGCCAAAGCTGATCAAAGCCTCGGGAATTTTATCTCCCCAACTTCTGTGGGACCCCACTGTGACAAGCTTATCTCTTTGATCCCAAATTTAGAATATGTCAGGATGTGTTAATCCTACATGTTTATTTTCACATTTGACAATTTATTTTTTTTTTTATTAAAATGGTAGGCAGGACCCAAGCTTTCAATTTGCTCACTAGTTTCTATCACATAGAAAGTGTCATGGCACAGAGAATTGTTCTGAGTTTTGGATTTAGCTTTATGGCTGCAGTATTTTAATCTTTTCCCCAGCTCTTCTTCAAAAGATTTCTGATTTAGTTTGCAGAGAAATATGAGTACTAAAAAAATCTTAGAACAACAGTCTTAAAATGTACCATGAAAAGGAAGTGAGAAGAACCCTAGTCAGTTACTATTTTTACACCTCATTATTTTGGAAAGTCAGTGATTTGTTAATGTTGTAATTGAACTGTCTTAGACATGGTACAGACTTCCCAGACCAGACAGTCAGTTCCCCTGTACCTGAAGGTATAGTACAATTCAGACACACAGGTCATTGTCCTGAGCAATGGATCTTCTTAAGATCCTGACTGGCAGCTGAGTTACCCAAGGCATGCAAGGTCTCTTATGTGAGGTTGATGAGAGGAGAACACTGTATCTTCCTTCTGCTCAGTCCCTTAATTATTCACTGCAATCTTCACAATTGACTTGTGCTTAGAGGCCTCGGTACTGAGCCACTCCCTTTGGTTCTGCTGACCCTGTGTGTGCCAGACATTACAGATGGGCCACTGCACACACATCATTGACACTTGTTGCTGGTGCTTCAGCAGGGATGTTCAAGGCATATATATATCTGTATCATCTATGTCTATATCTCTAGCTTTACTGTGAAAGGCATCACTCTGATTACCATTGTCATTCCAGATACGAGGTCAGTAAGAGGTGCCACAAAAATATAAATGAGGACAACTGTTCACTGAAACTGACAGTGATACGAGGGAGGGAAGAACAGACAGCTGCATGAATTTACTACCCATAGGACTAAGCAGAAGAGGCGAGTGCATGTAAGAACACAGAAAGTCCTCGAACAGCACATTCCTCCAAATCTCCCTGTATTTTTATCTCTCTGTTCTCTACAGACCCAGCTCTGAGGAAGGGAACCTTGCCAGGAACCTCTTTCAACAACATCTAGATTAGATCATGGTCGAAGGACAGCTAGGGCCTTACATCCAGGCACTTCTTCCCTACAGTTTTGTTTTAATTCAAAAAAGAGTAATGAAGTAAGAAAGACAAAGTTTCTTAAAAGGAAGCAAACGGCAGCTCAGAGTCTCAACTCTGTACAGGCACAAAAGAACCTATTTATGAATATTGTAGTAGGAATACATACTTTCTCTTAAGAAAGACTTCAGAAAGAGAAAAAGGAAGCTGGTGTAACTAACCAGAAGGGTAGGTAAGTTTGTTACAAGCAAAAATCAATCTTTGAAAATGCTGAAGTCATGTTCAAATGACACAGGAAGAAAGAGGTACAAACTCTGGGAGATTAAATGTGAAACCATAGTGAGGTAGACCAAAAAGCATCTGAATAATCACTAACAAAGGAATCAAAACTAAATCATTTTTGCTATACAACACATCGGAAGAAGGAATTTTGCTAGAATCTGTAAGACCAGTTTATTTTCAGGTCATAAAAGAGTACTCTGAGAAGACAAGATCATTGCAGAGAAGCTAAGTGAACCCTTTGCACTGGTGTTCACTGTGGAAGGAACTGGCAAGATTCCGAAATGAGAACCCTTCTTGGTGGGGGACTCATCTGAAGAGCAGTCTGAAATTGAAACTACTGTAGAAGAGATTATGGAATAAATAGATAATGTGAAAATCACCAGGACTGTGTAGTATGCACTCCAAATTTCTGAAGGAACTCAAGGACGTAAGAGCTGAATTACTCACTGCAGGGTATAACCTATTGCTTAAAATTGCCTTGCTTCTGGAAAGCAGTAAATGTGACATCAATCCTTTAAAAAGGTTCCAGGGAAGATTTGAGAAATTGTAGGAATCTATGTCTGATGTGTACTGGGCAAATTACTAGAAACTATGATAAGAAAAAAAATTAGGGAACATCTGGATAGATCTGATTTATATGGGTAGAGTTAGCATTTCATTGAGGAAAATACTGCTTTACAATTCTGATAAAATTTTCTCATAGGAGCTGTAAAGGATATGGCTAATATGGGGGTGATGATGGTGTTAATACAGCCTACTTTGATTTCCAAAAGATTCGGGTTAGAATTAGGATTTACTAAACCCAAATGTCTACCGGGATGGTAAGACTAAGGGGAGAAAAAAAGGCTACCAAGGCAGGAATTCGGGGGTAGCACATCATGTGAGGTAGGACATCAACCTGGTCTGACAGAAACCCTGGAGCAAGACCAAGGAAGAGTTGTTCCAAATAGTGTGACTATGTGACCCTTGTTCCCAAATGGAGGAAAAGGCCCAGAAAAGCAAAAACCTCGTACCGGTAAAATGAGACACTATTCACTGTGGTGTTATTTTCAGTGCATGCAGATGTAGCTCAGCAAATAGGATTTTGCCAATACAACTAAAAGGCCAGAGACTCCATAGTGATCTGACAGTGCCTGGTCTCATGAGCTGTCTGGGCTCGTCTTGACATGAGCTGGTTTTAATTTGATTGTGTTCTGTGTGTGTGTGTGTGACAATCATCCAGTAGTCAAGTGGGTATTGCCTAAGTGGGTTGAGTGTGGTCTGTGTATCACTTTATATCGTAAAAATCTAACTACCCTATTGTGTCAGTGACTTTTTATGTTGAAAGGGGTTGTAGGAGGCTGTGGGGCAAATTTCAGACTCTGGCAATGGGAAGGATGCAGACTGTAGTAAGAAAACCCAAGGAGATCTGAGATCAAAGGGGAAAGAGACTCCTACTGAGAACATTAAACTCTTTCCATCAAAGGAAACAGGAGATCAGTGACTCATAACACCTTTATTTCTGATGCAATCTTTTTAAGGAAGATGGAAGTTGTTGACCTTAGCACCTGCTACAGTCTCAAAGACTTGTGAAGTCCCTAAACATGCAATACAAACTATGACTTCTCTATGAAGGGGGTGAAAGAGAATATGGCAGGAAGGATACCCACTGGCCCAAGATTATGTAGAGGAAGATGTCAGCTCTGTCACTTCACTATTTGTCTCCCAGTTACAACTGTATCTGGTGTGGTTCAGGGGGCTTAGGGCTTGCATGGTCCATAAGATGAATTGTGACAACTGGACAATCCCCAGAGGCCAGAAACCCTCAAGTAGCAATGTTAGGACACGTCAGTCAGTGTGGCAAAAGCATTAAGTCACACGAATGGCCAGAGAACCAGTCCTCTGAGGTAGTCTGAGGCTGACTACCAACTTGGGAAGTTGGCTGTAGTTGTCAAGTTTATGGGATCATGCTTTGCATATGGAACACAACTATCTTCTCTGCATGGAGAGTCACAAACTCAGATTTTGTTCTTCTGAATTCATGAAGTCAACAGACAAGATGCTCACATTTTCTTATTTTTTTCATTATTTAAAATCTGTACAAATTCATAAAGCACGAAGAATTATGAAATATGTGAGAAAAAAAACACAATCCCTCTTGCTAACACAAGTCTATATTGCCCTTAATTGCCACAAAATTTTCAGTGAAGTAAAAAACCAGCATATGACAAAAGTTTCAAATCAGACTTCTTTTCTCCAGGAATCCCTGTGGAATTCATAGTGGTTTTGGTGGCAAGAATTTTTAAAGGATTTCCAGTTTTAAATCTATAACAGACTAATACGTTGGAACAGTAATTCTTCTTTCATTAAATTTAATTGGTACTTTTTAGATTTCATGTGCTTGTGACTTTTTTGCAGGTTCATATTTCCTTTGTTGTCTTCACATTGCTACAGAGTCACACCCTAGGGTACTTCATGAAACTGCAACTGATGTAAAAACTTGACTGGCAGATTTTTGTGCATAAAATATATGTTTCATGACATTTTTAAAGTGTTTCTTGATGGAATCTACTTTGTTATTAGGCTGTATTCATTTCTGTTATGTAAAAACATATTTTTGCATTGGGTACAGTACCAAATACACTGCTTTATGCACTGTCAGTAAAATATTAAATATTGCTTATGGCATTATGACAGGTATCTAAAAATAGAAGAGGAACATTTCTATTTTTGGTAAACTGCCCAGATCTTCCATGAAAATAGAATTGTTAATATTTCAGTGTGAAGATTACCAAAATGGAAATCATGCATAAAAACTAGCTTTATTTCTTTGAGGAAATGACAATAAAAACTGACAAAAATAAAGAAACACATATTATTCACTTGGATTCCAGGGATGTTTTTAATCTAATACAAAATACATTGTTAATGAATAAGGTGAAAAGGTAGGGAAGTAATACCCAATTGGACAACAGCCTGGCATGCTTATGAAGTCAATGAATGACCACAAATGTGAAAGGAAGACAACACATGCAGAGATCTTAGCATTAGACTCCCTTCTTCATGATATTAGTGAACTGGACAACTGACAGAGCTTCAAGGTGTGCAACTTGATGTGTCCAGAATACAGGTAACAGCTCATCATGAACAGAAAGGAGGAAAATACAGTTCAAATTGAATGGGGGAAAAAAAAAAGTGGGCATGTGTGTGCCATAGAAGTGAAAATTTAAAATGGATAAAAGTAAGCATAAGGCTCTACTAAGTATGTCAAAGACATAGAAGTGTTCAATACAAAGATTAAAACATGAGGTAATTAGATAAATGTTAATATTAACTTATGTTCAAACTTTTTGGTAAAAATACAAAATACCATTAGACATTCAATATCTGGCAGCAACTAGAAAGGTCAAAAATGATGTGCAGAAGATGGAGAATGCTAAATCCAGACTCGTAGTACAAAGGAGCATGGAAAGAATTGAAAACTAGAATATTATTTTGAATTTGTCTCAGGAAGACAAAGATTAGCACTTCTTTCCATCAGTTTACTTGTTTGCCTGTCTGTGCAGTGAACTGGTAATTATGCCAGCAGACAGAGAATCACAGAATCAACGAGGTTGGAAAAGACCTCTGAGATCACTGAGTCCAACCTATGACTCAACACCATCTTCTGAACTGAACCATGGCACTCAGTGCCACATCCAGTCTTTTCTTAAACACTTTCAGGGACAGTGAATCCACCACTTACTTCCCTGGGCAGCCCATTCTAATGCCCAATCAACCTTCTGTGAAGAATTTCTTCAAGAAGAAGAAATTCTTGAAGAATTCCAACCTAAACTTCCACTGGCACACCTTAAGACTGTGTCCTCTTGTCTTACTGCTGGTGGCCTGGGAGAAGAGACCGATTCTCACCTGGCCACAACCTCCTTTCAGGTGGTTGTACAAAGCAATAAGGTCTCCCCTGAGCCTCCTCCTCTACAGCCTGAACAATGCCAGGTCCCTCAGCAACTTCTCAGAGGACTTGTGCTCCAGACCCTTCACTAGCCTCACTTCCCTGCTCTGGCCTTCCTCCAGCACATCAATAGCCTTTCTAAATTGAGGGGCCCAGGACTGGACACAGTACTCAAGATGCAGCCTCACCAGTGCCAAGTACAGGGGAAGAATCACTTCCCTGGTCCTGCTGGCCACACTATTCCTGATACAGACCAGGATGCCATTGGCCTTCTGGGCCACCTGGGCACACTGCTGGCTCATGTTCAGCTGCTGTCAATCAGAACCCTCAGGTCCCTCTCTCCAGCCACTCTGTAGTGGCGCAGTGGGTTGTTCTGGCCAAAGTGCAGACCCTGGCACTTGGCCTTTTTGAATCTCATACCATCGGATTCAGCCCATCTATCCAGCCTGTCCAGATCCCTTTGCAGTGCCCTCCTACCCTCCAGCAGATTGGCATTCTCCCCCAACTTGATGTCTGCAAATTTGCTAATGGAAGACTCTATCCCCTCATCCAGATCATCAATAAAGATATTAAACAGAACTGTGTCCAACACCGATCCCTGAGGGACACCACTAGTGACCACACACCAACTGGGTGTAACCCATTCACCTCCACTCTGGAACATTAGTGACTGACAGAAAATGAACTTTTCCCTTTCTCTGAGAATCTTCCAGTTATTGCCAGAAAATCAGAAGGAAGAATACAGGAAGAGGACACCACTTGTTGGAAGACTGCTGTAATACTTCTGGGAATAAAGAGGGATTTAGCACATTGTCTTTCAGAGGTGTATATATTATATACTAAGTGATGTTCTTCATTGCTATATTCTATAATTCATCAGTGCAGTATATATTAAGCTCATCACTGCTGTATATATCCTTACACTTTGAGTGCTCCAGTGTGAGTTGTCCTTTCCTCCTGGAGGTGGATACTCAGAACTGGAAGTGACTGGAAGCAGTGCTATTGCTACCAAATCCTTAATTTACATAAGATGCGTGAAGGTTTAATCTCCCACCTGCCTTTTCAGTTAGACAAGGCGAATGAGTCAGACAAGATGGCCATAAACTAAAACACAAGAAATTCCACCTCAGCATGAGGAAGAACTTCATTACACTGAGGCTGGCAAAGAACTGGAACAGGCTGCCCAGGGAGGCTGTGGAGATTCCTTCTCTGGAAACATTCCAAACGCACCTGCAAACATTCCTCTGTCACCTGCTCTAGATGACCCTGCATTGGCAGGGGGTTGGACTGGATGATCTCCAGAGGTCCCTTCCAACTCTAATGATTTTGTGATTCTCTGAAGACTAAGGCAACAGCAAGGGTGAGCTACACTTTGCATATGACCATATTCATTAGTATCAAGATAGATTATTCTTTTGACAACAACTTATAAATAAACATTTTGCTGAAGTTGAAGCAAAGAAATAAGTGATACTACTTGAAATGCTCACTGAAACAGTCTGCTCTGAAAATGGAAAACAGTAAGTGGCCAGCTCAGTCCATAACTATAGACTGTCTGTGGATTCATACATTTCTGCATCTGGGACTAATGCTTGTGCTCAGGCAGTTGGTTTTTGTTGAACTGCACCAGATAATGATCTTGCTTTGTTATTCTTACTTTGCTTACCTAAATTACAGTAAGGCAGAATAAAACCTACAGCTCTCCAGATGCTCTAGCCTGCTTCTCCTAAAAATCAGAGTCAATTCTGGACACATAAAACTCATTCTGCTTTTCATGTTTCTTTTTCATTGATTTGAAGTCTGAAGATCTGAGATTTCAGTATTCTGCAGTCTCAAGCCAAGCTAACTGAAGTCTAGAGGATGAAGAATGTGATGTTTTGGCTTGACAGCACTGCTTAATTGCCAGCCTCTATCAGAATAACATCTACATATATGACAGACAAAATTCTGGAGGGACTGAGGGTAGGTGGGAAGAAGAAAATATAGAATCAATTCTTGCAGAAAAAAAATAGACAATCACAGAAGGTCACTACCTTCCATTTCATGTGCAAGACCAGCTAAACCATAAAACAGACCCCTCCTCGATGACACAAAACAAAATGACACATATGTTTCCCCAGTATTTTTAGGGCAGAGGTTAAATGAGGATAGTCATCATATCTCATTATTGGAAGGAATTCAAATACTAAAATACTAAGTGTAGTATAAGAAAATGAATAGAATAGTTTGTTGGTTTTTTTCACAGTGAGTTCTACCTTTACTACATAGAGCAATCCAGCTGTCTTCCTACTGACGTCAGATACTTATGGAGAAAATAGGACTGAAAGCAGTGATTGTGGGAAATCCTTCCTGAGAGATTTCTGTGCTGGAGATCAAGGTATTGAGAAGAAAATAAAGCTTCTCCTTGTCCCATTTGAATCCTTCTCACAGCAAGGGGATGAACTAATCTTTGCCATGCTGACCTGCTCTGGTCTTTGTAATTCCTTTAGCTTACTAAACCTTTCTAAGTCAGTATGGAGAGTCTTCATAGTTTTCCTTTAAGATTCTCTTGAATTAGCCTGTGGATGTTCTTGCTTAATTCTTAATGTATCTTAGATATTTTCATCATCTTACTGAGTGATGGTAATGTAAAGGTGCTGCCAAACAAGCTGATGAATCTTAGATCCAAACTTTGTATCCAATATTTTCATAAAGAATTTTTACTCAGGGACATTCAGATATCCACCTTTGGTAGATTTCCAGATTTTGTATCCACACATTAAGATGCAAATTATCCCTACTCTCTCTCCTCAAAGCAATCTCTTAACACTTCATAATATTGTCAGCTTTTAACTTTTGAATGCTCAGTTTTGCAATACTAATAACCATTTTTTGGTAGAATATGCAAAATAGAGCAGTCTGCTGTTAGCACGACTGGCATCAGTGGTACTGTTCCTACTCTTTGTGAGTACAATGATGAATACAAATAGGCCCAATGCATTTGAGAACAGTTCCTTGGGATCCTGTTCTGGACAATTTTCCATTTAATTGTTTCTTTTACAAAGCTTTCAAGGCATGCATAAATTTTCTATAAGTATTTCTAATAGGTTGGAAGAAATATAATAATATATTTAATGGACATGTAGTGAATGAAGCTATGAAAATGAAATGAGGATAGAAGCAGAAATGGAAGCAATCTTACTACTGTACTATAAAAGAAAGGACTTACTGTGAGTTGCTTGCTTTATGTCATTACATTGAAAAGAATTTTTATATTAAATGTACTTATTGGTAGTTCATTTCTAACTAAATAATCATCAGCTATGGCTTATATGGTGGTCTTACAATATTTATTAGGTCCTGCATCACATCATCTAAATGTAAGCAATAATCAATAAATCATCAATACCTCATTAGTTCTTTATTCTGTGGGAACTAAATTATGTGGCTTTCTAGTGTGTATGTATATGTATATGTATTTGTCTTTAACTACGTATATGCATACAATGTCCAGCCTTTCCAAATGCATCAGAAACAAACATTTCTAATCAATAAAGATGCACCTATCATTTGGGAGCTGTGACTAGTTCCATATAGGGAATAACGAATTTAAAAGGCATGGGATAGTTGTTTACGCATTCCAACTTTGCAGCCTTTCCACTTGGAAGATGAACAGAACTAAGTTCAATGTTAGGCAATAGTTACATTTTACTGTGATTTGTGCTCATGTATCATGAGAATTGAGAATCCAAAGGAGAGGAGAGGAAAGGAGAGGATATAAGTTAAACCTCTCTGAATTTCTTCAGTGGTTTTAAAAGGATAGAATTGTGGGATCCATTAGTACTACAAAGTATATTCCCTTTCCTGAATTTCTAAGATTTGAAGTGATTAATAAGGAATGGTAAAACAATAAAAACAGAGTATTTTTTTTTGTACAATAAAATGCTTCCTCCAGGAAAGCAAGTTGGTTAATGATACAACAGTAAATGCTGAAGATACAGCTTGGCATACTTTCTGTAATGGAAGTCATGTTGGGCTTGTAGCAGGCCTTAGGCTGGCTGTTTAAGTACAGCTATACTTCACCCACAGGCTTGAATGGAAGTTCAGTTTACTTAGGAATTTAGCCAACATTATTTCAAAATAAAGTTTTCCCCAGGGGAAAAAAAAAAGATCCTTTAAAACTTGTTATTTCTTACTATTACTCCCAACCTTATTTTAAAGGTATCTTTTTATAAGAAAAACTAACCCATTAATCTGAATGACAATTATTACTGTTCTCAAAATGAAACTATTTAAAAAATCTGGTTGTTCTTATGGAAAAGTTTAAAACTATTATACTTCAAATTAAATTTGAAAGTATTGCATATTGAGTTGCCTTTTTCTTTTCTCCCATCGATTTTAATTGCAAGTACATTTGCATGAAAATAGGATCTTTATTTGTTGAAAGCTCATCAGCTCCTGCTGCTCATTCTTCATTGAAGAAATCACAAGCAAAGGGTTAGATCTTCAGGTGAGGCAGCAGCAAGAACAGATGTGCTTAGAAGAAATAAATTTTTCAATGCAAATACTATTTTTAATAAAACAGAAGAGGATAAAAAGTGAAAATACAAAGCAAAGTTCCAATATCTCTTCCCTCNGAAAAGAAAAAAAGAAAAGAAAAGAATTGAATTTAAAAACCAAATATTGAACATGATAATACAATATGAAACCCTAAAGACTTCCTAGATCATTGTTTACTCCAATTACCCTAATTTGATACTCATGCCCTTACTGTACAAGAAGGAAACACAAGCCCCAGCCAGTCAGGTTCATTTAAACCCTCAAAATAAGACTTTCCCTGTACAAAAGTTTCTAATTTTTTATGCTCCTTTCTGAAAAAAACCCGGCTGATTTCTACCTTAAGAGAGCCCCTCATATAGTAAAAGCCACCAGTCAAATGTTTATGTGAAGAAACAATGAGAAGCCAATAGTGAATGAGCACAAACTATGAACTAATTACTGGTTCTTCCATGTGCAGATCCAGTTGTAATGCAGCTTTGCAGGAGTTTGCACCACCACGTATCTGTGCTTTCAAAGAACATTGGAGGTATTTAACACCATGTTTATTAGAAGAACCCTGCTTCTACATTTTCATAATGTAGCTTGATTCCAGCTACCAACAAAACTTGAGTATGTGAAAATAATAATGAGTCTGATCTGTATTCAGAGGATGGGAAAAACCATCAAATACTTACGCACTTTAAAGCGCTTTAAGTGCTTTAAAAGTGTTACTGTGCTCTACCAAATTTTATTGAATATTAACTCGTTTTCAGATAGCTCTGCCTATTGAGGTAATCAATGTGGCAGTTATGTTTGACAATCATTGCAATTGCCTGCAGCCTGCATGGGAAGCATCCTGAAGTTCATCATGCTCTGGGTAGCAGACTGGTGATGACAGAAAATTAGTTGTTTTTCCAAAATCGTGCACAAAAATTTGGCTGTGTAAATGTTTTGAGATGACAGAAGAATGATTGCCATGATCAGATCTCAGTCTATGTAAACGGTAAGCAGTACTGCCTCTCTGATGAAAGGGGGCACCACTGGGTTGGGAAGGGAATGGAAGAGAAGGGAAGGGCTGGGCTTGTAAGATGAGTCTTATTAAGAAAAGTACAGCTCTGTCAAAGCTCCAAAAAGAGCCCTCATTTCTTCCGCTACACAAAATGCCAGAGAGGCAGAGGGAAGGCCCAGAGAGTATTTTACCTGCAGCCAGGAAATATTGACAGTGCACTCATATACTCAGATTCAAATCTGAAAAACAAATTAATTGCTACTAATAAAAACAAAGCACAGAGTGCCTTTTACATTGTTTTATCCTGTTTAAAAGACAAACATTTGCACACTGCAAGCCTCAAATGGATAAATGCTACCATGAGAACTTATAAGCCATCTGCTAGCTTCCTAATGAAGCCAGTAACTATTATTGTTTACAGTTGAACACCAGGGGTCATGTGTATTTGCTGTAATGAAAGAACCAATGCATCACTGCAGATGCTAAAAGTGAACTTTTTTTTTCCAGACAGCTAATTATAAATACAATAAAATAGCAAATTAAAAAAAAAATCTGTTCATTTCCGTTGCGAAATAGTGCTTGGTACAACAAATACAAAATGCAGCACCGCTCTGTTTTCTTGTAGTCTCCACTTGACAGGTTCAGCTTACAGAAACAAAATCACAAAAAGTTCCTCCTCAATACTTGAAAATTAGCTGATCACCAAGGGGTGCTTAGCTTAAAGGTCTCTAACCCTTACAAACCTCCTACATTATTTAATTGTATTGTTTATCGGAACGTAATGAGGAAGTATGCATTAGCAGATATCTCTCCGTTGCTGTTTCACTCTGTATTTCTTGCTTGATGACACCATAATGTATAAAAACTGGATTCGGTTGAGCCAATAAAAATGTCCTGAAGTTTCTCAAGTTTTTTAAATGTTTGTTGAAGAGAAACTGACACAACAGTAATACAATTGATTTCTGGCTTATGATTTCATCACCCAAACAAAATTAAAAAATTGACAAAGTAATATTAATTCCAAATATTTAGCAAAACTCAAAAAAATGATAAACAATTGGACCTTTGTGCATTATGGTATCCTCAATTTCACTGACAATAAGCCATTAATTTTGAAATCTTTTTAATGGCCTTTATTTTCTGTAAAAAAGGTATCATAATTTCAGGAAAGTTCCTAAAGCCTGTGAATCAAGAGAACTTGCTTGCCTTTCAGAGTAAAAAACCTGCAAATGACTCCTCATTGCCCTGTGATACCATCAGGGCCATGGCACAGTGTCCTTACAGCTTGTACTCTCCTCATGCCACCTGTAATATACACAGAGCTACACATCCATTATATGGCTAAAACACTGCTTAACACAGTGGTTAGATGGGTTGTAGTAAACAGGAAAGCTGTATTATTGTAGGCCACAAATCAGTAAACCTATAGGAAAGAAAGGGAGCAAACAATATTCCTCTTTTACCATAATAAATACTTGTAGCAGGTTGTACTCCAGGCAGAAATAAAGCAAGCTGTCAGCAGGAGAATACTGCCTTTTTTAAAAGAATTTTGTCTTTGTATTGTGATGATGGCCAGGGAGAGCTAAAACTAGGCAGACCAGAGTGGGCAGAGTTCACTAGGGAGGCCAGAGAGCCCAGAGGAGCAGCCCTATATAGATAGACCTCTTAAGTCTAATGCTTGGGTACCCTGCTGCACCTTGACACTGAGGATTCTGTGTGTCACCCATTCCCTGCTCCCGGCCTCACATGCCTGCTTTGTCAGATATGACCGACTCTGTGAGGGACACGGCTGGGAGCCCCGAGGAGACTTCCCACTGCATCCCTTTGCTGCAGTCCCCTCCTTGTCTGAGGGTCACACACCTGTGGCCAGCACACATGGGCAGACCTGCTGGGTGAACTGCCACATGTGTTCCTGAGGTATGCATGTACCACAAGCAAGTGGTCTGAGATGATGGGTTAAGAGAAGATGGAGAGGCCTGCTTAGTATCCAAAGATTTGCTTTGCTTTGTTTTGGCAGACCTGGCTGAAGCCTCCCAGAGAAAATCGGTAAAAAGAGCTGAGTAACTGAAGTACAGAAGAAGATGAAGAGAATAATCATCTTGGTTTCAGCTGGGATAGAGTTAATTTTCTACCTAGTATCTGGTACAGTGCTGTATTTTGGGTTTAGGATGAAAATCATGTTGAAACATGTTGATGTTTTAGTTGTTGCTAAGCAGTGTTTACACTAAGGCATGGAATTTTCAGCATGTCACCCCACCCCACTGCGGAGCAAGCTGGATGGGCACAAAAAGCAGGGAGGGGACACAGCTGGGACAGCTGACTCAAACTAGCCAAAGAGGTGGGGCGTTATGCTCAGTATATTATCTAGGGGGAAAGCCAAACGAGGGCCACTGGCTGCACATCAATCAGGATGAGGTGAACATCACTTGTTTCGTATATTATTATCATCACAATTATTATTTTCCCTCCCTTTTCTATCCTATTAAACTGTCCTTATTAAAACCTATACATTTAATTTTTTCCCCTCAGTTCTCTCTCCCATCCCAGTGCCAGGGGATTGGTGAGTAAGCATCTGTGTGGTGTTTGGCTGCCTGCTGGGTTAAACCATGACACTCCATTTGATGCCCAATGTGGGTCACAAAGGGTTGAGATAATAACTGCTCTGACCAAAGCAAGTTAAAACAAATTTGTTATAAGCATTCATGAAATTGTTTAATAGTTGCTAGTCACAATGTTGACTTATTTCTTCTGAGTTGTTATGTTTGTTCTCAAGGTTGTGTTATGTTACACTTTCTTTGCTGTGCATGTTCCCTGTTGTGCAGTTTATTACCTCTGGGGGCTGGATTAAGGGTATCATTTTGTTGTACTTTGTAATATTGGCTTATGATATGATAAAATTGCTGGCCATGAGACTAATCTGGTATTTGTACTCAGTATTGCCATCATCTCAGTACTTTGGGAGCCATCTCTCAGAAACTATTAATTATTAATAATAAGACTCTATACCTTTTCTCCTCAGAGAGCAAATCTATGGGGGTCACAAGACATGCTTTTCCCTGCTCCTCCACCTTCCCTTTCTCCTTTAACTTCTCCTTCTCCTCCAAGCTAGTTACAATAGCTCCTGAAAATTGTGAATATCCTTGGGATGTTCAAAGCAGCATGTTCCTGTTTATTTGTTTCCTACTCCTGAATGTGTTTCAGGCCTTGTTTAAACAACCATTTAAGAATACCACCCAGAGCTTTACCTAAGACTGGATAGTTCTGAGTTGCAGGGTGTGGGTGATAGTGTGAGCCAGCACCCAGGATAGTGAGACCTTCCACTGTTTCAGAACTTCACTTCTGAACAAATGGAGAATCCTGAAAAATTCGTAAAATATTTGGGAAAAGTATGCCATCACCCTGGCTATTCCAGATGGACACAAATCACTGCAATGTACTGGGGACTGGCCCAGGCCAACCACGTCCCGTTCAACACTACTCAGTACTGTCTGGGGAAAAAGAAAATGTCTGGAGCTGATGAGAAAGCAACAGGTACTGCGGCTACCCCAAGTCCCACAAAAGGCACCACAGCTACTCCAACTACAGTAACTGGCACTGCAGCTATTCCAACCTCAATGACAGGCACTGCAGCTGAACCAGAGAACCAACCCAAGCCAGTATCAGTTGCCCAACACACAAGAAGAAATACTGGAAGCAAAAGTCAACTCAGCTAAAGTAAAGGAAGAAACTCTTCCCTTGCTAAGGGAAGAAGTGTACCAGGCAGACGACTCCAAAGCAGGGCAATCAGGAGAACAGGAGAAAGAAGAGAGAAAACTCATAACATGAATGATAACCCATCCGTGAGCGAGGTGTGAGATATGCATGTCATCAAAAAAGATTTCAGCCATCATTTATGTGAGCACATTGTCACATGGCAACTCTGTTGCTGGGATAATGGAGCCATTAGCTTGGAATTCGAGGGTAGAAAGCCAGACACCTGAGATCCTTTTCTAAGGAAGAGGGCACTGACAATTCAATAGGAAAATGGGCACAAGTCCTCAGCCTCTGGTGGTCACACCTGTCAAGCCTTAGAGAAAGGTATCCCTTCAAGGAAGATGTTTTATTTCACCCAGGCAAATGGAGAAATGTATCCTGTACCTGAGGGCATTAGTCATGATGGAGATGATTCATGATGAGCTGAACAATGAACGGTTATCCAAAGATACATATGAAGTCAAGTGCACATGACATATATAGGGAAAGTTTATACAGAGCACAACATGATTGTATGTCAACTCATTGTCAGTAATGAGCTAGGACAGAGAGGGACAAACAGAAGGTGAATTGGCTGGCCAACTCCAGCAATATGAAGGACGTATCTCGGCCTCATTATGGGTCTATGTCTCAACTGTGGAGAAACTGATAAACTGTCACAGGAGTTACAGCAATTCAGAGAGGGTATGTTCTACCCCCAGCCTGTGAAGACCAGTATCTCATCTATTAGGACTAAGCACACTTCCGCTCAAGCGAGGGTATAGTGGGTACACACCATAAAACCACCCTGTGGTTTTATCTGTGTAAACATGGAGTGGACGTGAGGAAGTGGGATGAAAAGTCAACCTCAAACCTAGAGGGACACATATGTGAGTTGCAAGAGTGCTCAATGAATGAACCAGGGAGAAAGCTGGCCAAAGGCCACTGCTCAGGAACTGTTTGGGCATTGGTCAGTGAGTGGTGAGCAGTCACATTGTATATCACTTGTTTTGTATATTCCAATTATCCTTCTTTTATTATTATTAATATTCCTTTCTTTTCTGTCTTACTAAATTCTCTTTATCTCTAACCATGAATTTTACTTCCTTCCCCCCCCCCAGTTCTCTCTCCCATCCCAGTGGTAGGGCAGCAGTGAGCAAACAGCTGTGTGGTGTTTCGCTGCCTGCCAGGGTAAACCATGACAATAGTTTAGTTATTTACTCTGACAATGCTTCCATCTTTGTGGACTTAAGTAAATTACTTAATTTATATGCCTTAATTCTCTGTTTCATAATGTGTTTGAAATAATAAATTCTTCCTCAAACTACAGGCAAGTGTGTATGAATATACTTTCTTCCCCAAATTACAGGGGAGTTAGTTGCAAGAATTAGTCAATGTTTGCATAGCGCTTTGAAGGCAAAAAGCACTTTATAAATGCTAATTATTAAATCAAATGTTTATCTGACTTTATTACTAAGCCACTAATAAAATGAGTTACATAGCTGTTGCAGGTTGGAAAAAGCACTTTTACTGTCTAAAAGATATAAAGGTTTTAATTAGCAAATGTTTTGAAAGCACTTTGCTGGGGAAAAAAATGCTAACTGTTAATACAGGTTTTCCCTAATGAAAATGGCTACAAAATATTAACTCCTGGATGCTACTGTAACTTCTGCATATATTATCTAAAGTTTTGTCCCATGGTAACAACATTTTTATTTGAGGCACAATTTTTGTAATATTGGTGAAAAAAACCGTGCTTATGTTTGTCAAATAAATGTTTAGATGCAGCAAGAGATTAAAGGTATCATTCTTAGCAAAGAATAGCAAAACCTAATGTATTGCCAAATTATAGATATATACACTTACTGTATTTTTGCTATTCAATTTTAAATGGTATTTTGCTAAGTTTTCAAGCTTCTGCTGATTTACAAAGCTCAGACCTTCCAAACGCTGTCCTGTACTTGCACATGTATCTACACATGATCTTAAAATCTAAGCATGCAAACACATTTGAAGCTTCGATACATAAGCAGTTAGAAAGACTGAATTCTAAAAGTGCCTCAAGCCTTCTGAAACACTGTGGATCTCTGGCTTTGCATAGTTTGATCCTGCCAGTACAAACCTTTTGTTCACCTGTTTGTGCCACTTGGTTTCCCCTCTGGATGCAATACTATAAACCTGGGGATAAACATGTTGATTTATTTAGTATAATAATTAATGTATTAACATAATTCATTCTGATTCATCCCCTTCCTACATGCATTTTAGACATAAATTTGCTTTCAGAGCCTTCCAAAGTATTGTTATTATTAGCAGTAGTAGTAGTTCAAAATTATCACATGGTAATAAGTATTTCTCGAGTGCCTAGGCTAGCAGTTTGAAAAGAAGTTTGAAAGCAGATCATAATAAGTTTAATACCTGTAGTAAAGTTTATCTGCGGCTGTAGAAAATAAGAAACCTTGAGTCATAAGAAAAGGCCCATTGGTCTTGCTTTGCTGAGAGAGGAGAAGCGTGCCAGCATCCTCCCTGGTTAAAACTGAGCTGATGGTAAGAGACTGAGGATGCTCAGTGAAGCAGCACAGCCTGGCTGCTGAGGCACAAGCTGCCCATCTTCATAGTCCACATAGTCCACCTCCTGCTGTCTATAGTGCTCCCATCAGGAAGGAGATGTCCAGGTGTTGCTCCTACTGAAATCAAAGGGTTTCTGCTTTCCAATGCCACTGATGGGTGGCTCCAAAAGGTCCCTCCCAAACAGCCCTGGGGGAGGCAGTAGTATGTGTTCATTAATTTGAGCTATAAATCACAACTTCATATGGCAGAAAAATGTC
Organism: Formicarius rufipectus; assembly: GCA_013399695.1. Taxonomy (NCBI): domain Eukaryota; kingdom Metazoa; phylum Chordata; class Aves; order Passeriformes; family Formicariidae; genus Formicarius; species Formicarius rufipectus. Next base: position 586,699 of record VXAU01003163.1, read on the forward strand.
CAGAATATGATACAGTAAAGGGTTATGTCCATTTCTGTGCTCTTACTATAGCTCTTCAGGCAGATGCAGAGTCAGAGCAGCAGCAGGAGTGCTAAACCTTTACCACCGCATTGATTTGTCAAGCTGTCCCTGGGGGAAAGATGACTGAGAATTTTGGAAAAGAGGCAGGATTTAGGACTGGGGACATGAAGGACTGCCTAGGAATAGAAGGGAAATGAAAAGCGTTCAGTAGACTTGTCAAAATGTTAAAGGGACCCTTAGCAAAAGAAACTCCTCCAGACTACTGACTTTACTGACTTTCTCTAATCCCAGAGGGATCTTGGTGCACTTTCTTAGGTTGCAAATTCATTTCATAAAACCAAAAGTATTATATCATTACAAAATAATTCTAGACTGGTTAGTCTAGAATTATTAGTTAATAAACATTCCAAATAATTTTGTGGTTAGTCAAAAACTACACATCATGAAATAAGGTGTTAATTACATAAAGCAGGAAAAATAATGCTGAAGTAGTCTTAATGATATTTTTGTTGTTATCATAACTATTAGACATTAATTTTTAAAAATTTTATGAAATTGTGTGGCCTTTTTGGACAAAGTTTATGGATTTTAATATGAAATGATGGTATTAAGACAATATTAAAATTTTGTGAAAAAATAATACCTTTTTCAAATTTTTAAATTTGAAAATTTAATTGAATTAATTCATTGAATCAAAATTAACTACTAAATAAAGGTATAAACAAATCCTTGTCTGAAAAGCCTTAAAATGTATGTTAGCTTCCACAGAACAATTCTGATGACATTAGAGCTCAAAAAGACAGGTCTACTTTGAGTCCTGTATTTTGATTTTGTGTAGGTTAGCTTTTTACATTCTGATATCACAAGTGGTATTAATCCATTTATGGATGACAACAACAGAAACAGACATAATGCAGAAAAAAATCAGACATGCCAAGAAATACTTCTCTCTTGTAGATGAGGAAAAGACACATTAAGTGTTAATAGATGATGCTGAAATACTTCCTGTTCTGAGAGCAAATTGTGAAAAAAATGGCTGGTGGCACTGAGGTGGGCATAAGAATTTTGGAATATAATTCCAGAACCAAAAGATATGGGTTTCAATCAGAAAAATAAAAAATCATGTTATCTGGGAAACAAGTATGCAGATTATCAGTAGAGGTGGATGGCCTTAGTCCCGGGAATCCATCTCAGAAGAAGAGCTTCAGTCACAGTAGCAATCCTTGGACACAAGTCCCAGTGAGTTGTTGTAACAGGAGTTAATCCAATCTGTGACAAAAAGAATGTGGAAACTGTAGCAGAGGTGGATAGATGTTGTGTATCACTATTTGGCATTAGTGTGACTATTGATGGAGAGTTAGTTTGAGTTCTGATATTTCAAACACAAGAAAGATCTCCTTATACTGGATTGGAGTCAGATGAGAGAAATGAAAATTATTAAGTGACTGGGAAGTGAGCTTTACAGTGAAAACCTAAGAAAGAGGAGATTAAGAAGCTATTTGATCATGTTAGGTACTGTTGCAAAATAGAAATATTTATTTCTGCTTGTTCAAGATGAGATTTAAACACGTTTGATAAAATACAAGAGTGAAGAATTCTCACATGAAAATGCTATAACTATGCTTACTTCTGGTATATATAAAGCACTAAAATTAAAATCTAGTATCTGAAGAGAATGTAAAAATCCCCTGCTTGATTTGCTTGCTTCAATTAAAAATTCAACAGTTACTAACATTCAGTTCTTTGGGGTTCCTGAAATCATTGGAAGGCAACCCTAAAATTTTTCCATTTGGTTTGGTAAGCCATTATCCTTGCTTAGTTTAGCATTGTAGTTTTCTTCCTACCTGCTATGGGCTTGCTTTCAAGGAAGTCTGCTCCTGGGACTTGTCCCAGAATAATTTGCTTATACAGGCACACAATAAAACTATGAATGAGCCTAACTACATATTGAGACAATTTCACATTTCAGAAATCACGTGCAAGTATTCATGTATATTATATCCCAGTGCTGGTCAGGAAAAGCAAGGCTTTGTAGATATTAGAAGCCCTGTCATACCCTGGAATTGACATTGTTTGTCCTAGACCCAGACTGGATGCCATTTGGAATATGGGATCAGGTTAAGAATCTAAATCATTGCACTAACAGGACTTCACTTGGTGCTGCAAAAGTATCAACTGTTCGGTACAGCAGCAGAGAAAAAAAAGTTTTGACATGCTCATTATTCTTTGCCTTTCAACCATCACAGTTTGCCTTTGGTTTTGGTTGGGTTTTAATTATGTTTGTGGGTTTTGCATTTGTTTTTGGGTTTTTTTCCTATTTGTTAGTTTTCTGCAGGTCCTTCAGTTCAGTATTTTACATGGTTTCAAAAAATATGACATGATGAGACATTATAATTATTCTGTCATGATGTTTTCATATATTTAAACATATGAATCCTCTGTAAAAAAAAGTTAGAGGTTATGAAGAAGAATTTTAGCTCTGCAGTCTGTTTCGGGGTGTGCTTTTATTTTACTTTGATTTGGAAATGTCATGGTTCACTGCAAGCTCACTAGAGTGAGTTTAATGGATTAGAATATATTATTGAAATGAGACTGCTGGGGAAGTATATTCCACAGATGTGGAATACTCTGAAGGGTGATTAAACTCCACTGCATTAAAAGGCAGTGTACCACTACTTTTTTTTTCCTGCCTTACAGAATAAAGGGCAGGAGTAGCAAAAGTTCACTACAGCTGAAAAGTTTTATCTATTTTTGGCTTTTCTTCATTAATGTTGATACATCAAAAAAGATCTCAAATACAGAAAAGCATTACTCTTTCATGTGGCATTATGGTTACAAAGTGTATATACATGTGCTTTTGAGGGTATTTTTATGTTCTTTTTTTTTGTGATTTTTTTCCCCCTGAAACATGATTTCCTCCAAGGATTTCTTTGATTCAAGACAATTTCTTTTCATAAACTACTCATTATCTTCTTCTCCCCTGCCCCAGAGTATTTCTTTGCCTCCTTTTCCCAAAATAAAACAAAAGCTTGTTAGCTTGCTCACAATCTATGAAAACCATCTAAAATCTTAAAAATCTGCATTGAATTGGACAGATCTTTACTTTCACTTAACAGCATCTCAGCACTTGTGATTGGTGATGTTACATGTAACCTGAGAACAGGCACTCTGGTTGCAGAGGTGCCAACAGCCTTCAACCTCCAGTTGAGGTTTTTTAGAGTCATAGAATATCCTGTGTTGGAAGAGATCCACAGGGATCATCAAGTCCAACTCCTGGCACTGTGCAGGAGAACCCCAAGAATCACACCATGTGTCTGAGAGCATTGCTCAAGTGCTTCTTGAACTCCATGGAATCATAGAATCTTCTTCAGCTCTCACCAGATGGAGTTGCTAGTGTGGCTATTGGTGCTGTTACGAGGCCACTGAAGGATGTGCAGCAATTTCCCCTTTGCTCACAGCCATTCCCAAGCAGAATCCAGGCTTAGCACTCCTGTTTTGGGTTTGACCCTATTTTTCTGACAAGAGTGGGATGGTCTGAATGGTAACCCCAGCCCCTAACAGCAGATGTCACTGTTGGCAGCGTGGTCCTTTGCAGGCAGTTCACAGCAACGGGTATGGAGAAACTACAGTCACTTATGAGCCTGTTTCAGGAAGCTGGGGTGTGGGATCCTCCAGAGAAGGAAGCAGCAAGGTTGATATAGATGTGACAGGATACATTGGGGAGTGCAATGATCATCAGCAATGTAATAAAAAATAACCATGAATCTTGGTTTAAGTATATGGAAACCAGATGGAAGCTATAGAACAACCAACCTTTGCCCCACTACATTTTAGAGATACATTCCACTTTATTTCCTTACTGTGGAAGGCCTAATTCTGCAAGCTAAAAAAAAAATCCTCAAACTTACCGTTTCTGCATTCCTAGAGTAGGAATCATGCTGCTGCATAAGACTATCATACTTCTTCCACATTTATGTTTGGGGAAAAAAAGGTGTCAATGTTAAGTGATCAGAGAGTTTTCGAATTAATGTTTGAAAACACCGTTTTTCTTCTTTATAGTAAAAAATTCCACTTCTATTTGTTTCAATTGCTGAGGATGGCATGTTGAGTTGTAGAGTCATGTATTAATGCTTCCATAGAAGTACTAAAATGTTTTTTGAGTGATAATGTCTACAATATCACAGATAGCTGCAGAGACTGCAGTCTTGAGGTAGTTTCTCCCTTGTTCTGGTTGTCTAGGGAGACTAAAGGGAAAGCAGGACTGATTTCAAACATTCACCTGCTTGCTTGCAAGGGCATCTATGGATTACAGTTTAAGACGCCACTTTGCAGTGTAGCAATTTCTTAGGTTTGGTATGTCTGAATTATGTGGCAAGCTTTAATGCTCTTTAAAGATATGGAGAAGTGGGCAAACAGGAAGCTGATGAAGTTCTGCAAAGACAAAACCACTGTCCCCCACCTGGGGAGGAATAAAATCTCAAGTACCAGTACATGCTCCAGGCCCCACTGATCCTTCGTGACACGAAGGAACTGGGAGATATCATCCTTGTTTTCTATTCAGTGCTGGTGAGGCCACACGTGGCATGCTGGGGCCAGTTCTGGGCCCCCCTGTACAAGAGACCAGCAAAGGGCCACACAAGGATTATTAAGGGCCTGGAATATCTCATATATGGGTAAAGGCTGAGAGAGGTAGGACTGTTGAGCCTAGAGAAGGAAGGCTCAGTTGTATCTCATGAGTGTATATAAATACCTGAAGGGAGAATGCAAAACTCATGGTGCGAGGCTCTTTTCAGTGGTGCTCAGTGACAGGATCAGAAGCAGTGTGCACAAACTGAGATAAGGTTCCTTTCGAATATCAGGAAACACCTTTTTTCTGCAATAGTTGCCCTGAGAAGCTGGGGAACCTCCATTCTCGGAAATACTGGGGAAAAAAAAAACAAAAAACAACAAATCTGGATATGGTCCTGGGCAATCATCTCTAGGTGACCCTCTGTAACCAAGGGGGTTGAACAAGACGACCTCCACCTCCAGATAACACCGTTTCAGCCTCAATCATCCCATGATTCTGCGACTCCTTTGGTATAAGCATCAACTATATATCCTTTTGCTTTATTTTTACACCTTTACAGAACAGCTGATTGTCAGAAACAGCTCTGACATTTCATACTCCAAGGATTATGCTTTATTTAATACTTAAATTTTTCAGATATTGCCCGGATTTGGAATATATATTTTTAATTACTGGTCAGTGTAATCTTTTTATGCTGTTGGACATTGTTTCTTTATTAGCTTATTTCATTTATGAATGCACAAGTACAGATAACTAAAATATATGCTTTTGTTTTTCCACCAAGAAATTAAAAGGAGAGAACTGTTGAAATATTGTCATGTGTCTTATATATGGACACAAGCATTTCATAACACATGCTTGACCATATGGAATTAATAACTTTTATACTCATTTTACCAGTAATAAGATATCAAAGGAATTTTTGTATGAATTATCTTTTTCTTGTGATAAGAAAGCTTATCCAAAGTATTCCTGAGACCACATATTGAAATAATAAAAATGACACAATTCATTTCAATAACTTAAATTCAGGAGCTGAAAAGTGCCCTACATTCTAATCCCTATGCTATTTCATTTAGGTATTTTTTACTCCATCATGTCACTTAACATAATTCTTTTTTTTATGTTCACTACAAAGTGGACATAATAGTATCATGCTGTGCTCTTCAAATTGTTTCGATCCTGCAAAAAGTTCAAACATTGGGATTCTCGATTTTGGATAACCAGCCTACAATGAAAATTGCCATGGAATGACTCATACAATTCAGTAACATCTCTAGCAGTCTAGAAGTGCTAAATCTTGGTATTGATGCATCAGTCCCATTTTTGCTATAAATTCACACAGTTTCAAGATTTAATTTTTGCAGCATGGTTTTTAATTTCACTTAACAATAAGATAGGATTGAGGTTACTTCGTTGTTGGCCAGGCCAAACATCAAAGTATTTTGTATCCATGCAAAGGGAAAAGAGAGAAAGAAGAGAAGAAAGGCAGGTAAAGGAGAAAATATTTTTTTTCATATTATAGTTTGGCAACTTCATACTTCTTTGCATTTGAAATAAGATTTTTCATTTGTTAGAAGAAAGGTTCCCTAAGCCTCTCCCTCAGTCAGAGGATCTTTTTTTCTTTTGTTGTGCAGGTGTTAAATACTCTATTATTCCAGTTTGCTTCATTCACTGCTCAGTGTTTCTGATGATACAGAGTAGAAATGTACTTCAGGATGTTATTGCTAAAACATTACTTTTCATGTTTCATCTGTTGTCCTCCTTAGACATAACACAGAAGATATACGCTAAGTGCTTTCTTCTGGCTGTGGTGGAAGCACTTACTCCTTGCACCAGTAGAGAGGGACTGCTAAAAGCATTAGCTCTGTAAACCTGTGAACTTCAATGGTACTTGATGGAGTATCTTAAATGCTTGAAGAAATTAATCACTGTTCACCACCAAAGGAGCTGTTATTGAGACACCTCTCCATTATTCCCTCCCTGCCAAGGAGAAGAAATGCTCTATGGCTGTCCTGCTTACATGCAGCCAAAAGAGAAGATCAGGCTCTTGGGAACCTTCTTGGCTGACCAGACATGCTTTGCAGTTTTCCAAAGCCATTAGACAACAGTGAGCAGACACGGTAATTCCACGGATATGATGACACATAGGAAACTTATATGCATGTACAAGTATCAGAAATACACAAAAAACACAGTGGAACCGTTTCTATGGAAGATGCAACATCAAGACTGCATTAAGAATTTTTTGAGAATGTGAGTCAGAGACTAAACTGAACCTCATCAGTCCTAGGGGTTCTGGAACAACCAAAATGCTCCATCTTCTTTTTCCTTTGTCCACAGAAATTTCAGCAGTATGAATCAGAATTACCAGAACTCAGCGATAAGTCAGTTTAATGAGTGGTTTGGGGCGAGTCTGAGAAGACTTTACCAGGAAAATGCTACTCACATTTCCCCAGTTAGGCTTGAGGCAAAGCTCGTACCACATAATTTCCATTCTAAACTTTCTGTTTCCTACTCTAAACTTTTCATCAGACTAACAATCAGTTAAAATTGTTCTGTGTGGTAACTTGGAATATTATAGGATTTGAGTTATGTCTGCAAGGACTCAAAACATGTAACTGCTCATTACTTTCCCTATATCTGCCTGAAAGTAAAAAATGGCCAAAAAGCTAGTATATATTCATTTGAAGCAGAACCTGGTAAAGTCTTTTTTCCTTGATACTCTGGGAAGTCTTTGTAGAACAGCCTAAGCAGCAAGCTGTCTAATTGAATTTAAGTGGAGAGAGCAGGCTTTGAAATAACGAGGAAAGCTGAATAAGCATAAAATTATCTGGCTCCATCGATACTGCAGAGCTTCATCATAAATTCAACCAGAAACAATATTATTCAAAGATCTTTTACTCTCAGATGTATACACGCATCAGAAGCTGACAACAGTAAAAGCAGCACTCCTCCTCCTTTCCTCCCTCATGTCTGTACACTGTTTTTCTTTACAGGACTTTTTAAACCCTATTTAAAACTAAAAAAAAATCTCAGTGCATCAGGGAGTTAAATTTATCGATATGGGATTTTTTATTTGAAACACAGCTGTCAGATAAAATTCAGTTGTTAAATAAACCAATATTTATAATGCTGAAAATACTGATTATTTTTTAGAGTTCTATAGTAGCAACATGTGATGGAAATCAGGCTCATTGTCCACATTTGGTGGTTTAAGTGTTTAGAAAACCCCAACATAATCAACACCTATTTTCAAACATTTTCATCAGATGTTTCCAGAAATTAACTCTGTCATCATACTTCATAGTTCACTCTGCACTGAAATTCTGTGTGAAAGCAGTGGATACTAAGCTATGTAGATTAAAAGAGGGACAACTGCAGCTCCTGCTTCAGAGCTATGGACAGTACAAGTTAGAGCTGTAATAGCTGTAGATTTCATCAGGGACAACACTCTAGTGGATCATCAAGTAAAGGGACCCTCTTTTTAGGGAAGGACAAGGTACAAACACGTCTTTGTTGATCGCAGTCAGTCCCAGCTAGCATAGAGCATCAGGAGATGAACTACATTAGTAATGACTGGAGTAGGGCATATTATGTGACAGGATACAAGGAGATGCCTTTGGAGACCCTCTTTCCAGATAGAGCTACTTCCACACTTGTGTTCTCAATTTTCACATAGACATTATTTCTTCTTCTAGTTGACACAAAGTCGTTATGAGTCTAACCCCCTTTAACTCAATCCTTTAACTATGTGCAACTTAAAATGGGAATTTCTTTGAGCTGGTTAAACACGCATATGCAAAGCAAAAGAGAGGAACAATCAGCTACTATCTGTTGATTACATCTTTTTATTTGTCATACTTACTGACAGATACTTAAGTCATGCCATAGCTACACTGTACTGTGCTTTTGGGCACCTCCTTCATATGCACCCTTCTGTGTTTTGAATGAAGCATGCTTACATCTTCCGAACTATGCTGCCTTATGCAATTAAGAGAAACAATCTGTGGTATGCTGTCAGCTGACAATGTCAGCACACCATGCTAGGCAGATTACCAATTGAGATGTAGGAGGTATACTTAAAAAACTACTTTTAGTTAGAATTTATAGCATATTTTAGGCTAAAGAGAATCATTATGAACATCTGTTCTTCCCTCCTTTATTAGATGCATGAAGAAGCATTCAAGGGTAGTGGTAGAAATTCTTTTTCTACCAAATTGCAGAAGAACAAAAAAACCAAGAGAATAATTGGATCCCATTTTGTACAAGAGTAGTTCTTCAAAAAGCTGTATATTCTTACATTCTTAATATTAAAGGTTTATTTACACATATAATACCTAATTTTATCTGATTTCAAATACTGTCATTTCTAAGTAGTCCTAAACTGGCAGTCTGGACTGTAGACTCAAATGATAAATACAAACACAATGAAGTACTCAAATAATGGAAATTAGAGGGAGGATTGAGAGATCCTAACACTGTGCAACAGTTTATATTTAAGTGTAAGTACATCTGTATAGAAACACTCAAGAACACACATAAAAATCAGACAATTATGCAATGATCTTAGTGTATTTATTTCCAAAAATTTAAGAACTGCAATTTCCATCTATTTGTGTAAATTAAAATATTGATATTTTCTAATAAGAATTTTTGCCTCGGTAGAAAAGGTTATAAATCAGATCCACATCCATGTGGATCTCATCTGAGCAATAATCAAAGATGTGGGTCTGGCTGCCTTGGTGGTGACATAAGGTAGGAACTAAGTATAACTTCAGGTGCCACAACTACCTTCAGAGGAAGTACTAACATAAATGATGTTTCAGTTTTGTCTTGGTATTATAGATTTTCCAATCTCATGCTTTCTTTTGTGTAGATTATTTAGAGACTAGGAGTACAGGAGTGCTGCTTTATAGCAGGCCTGCTTTTTCAGGATAAAGAAGGCTGTATTGTTATAAAATCTCCTTTTTAATGCCAAGGATAAGTAACTGGCAGTTGGTTTCAGGAAGAAAAGTATATCCTCTAGAGCTTTTTATCAACTTACATAATGAAATGTCTTATTGATAACAAAAACTGAACTTTAAAAGGGAAAAGGAAATCCAGTTTATCCTGTTGCACAACTGCCACATGTACTTGCTCACCATAGGATGTAACATATAAAGAAGTTTGTAAAATTGAGTAGATTATTTAAGAGGACATAAATGTAAATGCTTAGTAGGTTTTTTTACACTAATGGAAAACAAGACTGGCCTTTATAAGCCAATCAGCTCATTGAAATTTAATGTTCTCTATACGAAAATAAATGCATCTGTCACTTTAACAGGCAATGATCCTGTTGCATTCCCTAAGTGGCTGAACTCTTATGGATACCCAGAAGTTAGGACAGCTCAGTTTTTCTCCACCATCAACTACCAGGACCTTTCTTCATATACGAAGTTTCACGGCACATTACCTTATACAACAGACATCAAAATACAATTTTCAAGAGAGTTTGGAGGAGGGAAGCATATGGGCCATTCAGAGATAGTGTTACAGAATAAAATAAAAAGAATGACTAAAATAATATAGGTCTTAGCTGTACCAGATTGACAACTAGCTAAATTAAAATCATACCTTGATGGTACTTTTTTCTATTTAGGAGCAGATTCATCAGTAGGGTTTCAATAGCTGTAAATTAGTTACTTCAATGCCTGTCAGATATATGCTGTCTGAAGCAGAATCCAAAAACTTATTATGCACTGAACAAGTCCACTACTTAATAAGTGTAAATTGTCTCAGAAGAATTATTTGTGGAGCCAAATGTTAGACAGCTATCATGGAGTAAACAGACTTACAAAAAGGAAAAAAAAAAAAAAAGAGGACAGCTCTGGGTCTCACACTTCCCAGGAAAATTTTGTTACTTAAAATCAGTAACTTTAAATGAAAGAAATAAAACATTCTAGGAAAAAGGGACTTGGGTTACTTAAGAATCCTAGCTGCTATACTAAAGAGTTGTATTCCCTCAGAGCTGCTCTACTTCTGGTGCCAGATCTTGGGAATCAGATACACATGCAGATTAATAGAGCTCATTAAGTTACCTTCTATCAGCTGAACCATGGTAACCAGCCTGAGGTACTCTTCTCCTGTGGCAAATGCGAGACAAACACACAGTAACTCACACCTGGTTTCTATACTTGATACGACTTAGCTGTCTGCCTTTCAGGCTACGACGGTTCAGGGCACATGTGGTACACACATATTCTCCACTGGTGCTTCTCTTAGAACATGTAAACCCAAAACTAAAGTTGAGGTACTTCCAAGGTTAAAGAAGGGTTCGCTTTTTTACTGAAATTTTGAACTCAAGTATTTTAAATGTGAAGGTCCTTTTTGGGAACCTTCGAGCCTTACTGGAGTTTTACGAGAGTTCACAAGATGTAAAGCGAGGTTAGCGCGACCGGGAGGGGGAACTCGACACCGCCACGGCTGAGGGCACACAGGCACTGGCACAGCAGCCTTTTCCCGGGGCACGTTCCCCGAGCCCTCCGGGCCAGGACGTGCCCCACGACAAAGTCTCCTGCGCCTCCCGTCGCGGGGCCGCAGCGAGGTCTCAGACAAAGGCGAGGGCGCGCCGGTGTCCGTCGTGCCGGGGCGCTGCTGTCCCCGCCGCGGCTGCGGCCGGAGCGCCCGGCTCCGCGGGGAGCTGCCTCCTGCCCGTGGGCAGATCTCAGTGGAACCAGGGGGTCCCCTCGCAGCCTCTGCCCCGCTGTCCTGCCCCGCCGGACCTTCCCCGTGCCGACTCCGCGGCCACGGCCTGCCCGTCCCGTCCCGGCGGGCAGCGCGGGCAGGGTTAACCCTGAGGAATGCGGCGGGAGGAATGTGCATGCAGATGAGGTGGATGCTAATCTCATGCTAATGAGCGGCGGCCACGGCCGCCCGGGGCTCAGCCGGGCTCCCCGCGCCCAGACGGCAGCTGTGCTCCGCCGGCAGCCCCGGCCCGGCCGCCCGGGCATGGTGCGCTGAGAGCCGGCCGCGGCGCTGCGCTGGGCTCCCGAGAGCCCCCGCTC